>ML664243.1:5740726-5993661 GCA_007570785.1 Antilocapra americana | reverse complement strand
TCACCCCCACCATCACCCCGTCACCATGAGCAGTAGCAGCAGCAGTGCACTCTATACGTGCCTGGGCCCTTCAACTTCCTAAACACCAAAATCTCTGTTCAAATTCTTCCAAAATCAACAAGATGTTCAGGATCTTATAAGCAAAACCCAAACACGTAGCAGTGTCCTGCAGGAACCCCAGGGGTGCACTCTTTGCTCTGGCACTGAGGGCCAGGCAAGCTTCACATTGTCCTCAAGTGTAATGGAAGAAGCCTGGGGCTTTGAACCTGGCTCCAGGACTGTCAGACTCAGGCCAACTTTAGTGTGAGGGAAGTGAGACTCACGAGTGTGAGTCACTCTAACACAGGATGTCACCACCCACCTCACAAGGTGATGATAAGCAGCAGAGGAAGGAATAAATGCGTGAGGTCCAGGTGCCTGGCACATAGCTGACACTTAAAAAGATGACTATACGTGTACGGAATTGGGGATGTTATGAATATACATGTCACAGCTCCAGGAAAGCAGCAGACACTCCTCGAGAGTTCAGTGTCACAGACTGAGAATCCCTGGTGAAGCCACCTGTTCCTGACAGCCACCACCCTGGCCTTAGGGACCGGCATAGGGTGAAGGTTAAAGGCAGCCATATGTCAGCTATTGAGTGCTTACTGAATGCTGGGGGCTGTCCTAGGTACACTGCATGTGTTATTGTACACCTGAGTCTCACAACAAGACTTTGGGACGAGTCCTATCCTAGTGTGCAGATGGGAAGCCTAAGGTGCAGCTACTTGTCACCACACAGCTAGGAAATGACAAAGCTGGGATCCACAGCTGCTGATCAGTGTGAATCCATAGCCTGCGTTTTCTCCATTGAATATAAGGGAATGTGAGGATCCAGGTGTCTGGAGCATGTCTGCTTAGCTTCTAGTCTTCCCCTACAATGTGTATACATGTGTGGTGCAGTGGTGAAGAACCTGCCTGCCAACAAAGGAGACACAAGACACCCGGCTTTGATCCTGGGTTGGAAGAGCCCCTGGAGGAGGGCATGGTAACCCACCCCAGGCTTCTTGCCTGGAAAATTCAATGGACAGAGGAGCCTGGCAGGCTACAGTCTATGGGGTCACAAAGAGCTGGACATGACTGAGTGACTAAGCACATGTATGTAAGTATGTATATGTGTGTGTGCGGGGGGGCGTGAGTCTGGGACCACCCTGAGTTTGAGGTCCTGGAGTTGGCTGCACAACTGACTGAGCACACGTATGTAAGCGTGTGTGTGTCTGGCACCACCTTATATGTGTGTGTGTGTGTCTGGGGTCGGCTGCCTGGGCAGGGAGGGCTGTCTGCCCAGCTGCAAAGACATCCTTTGGCTGTCTTGTCTCGGGCCCCTAGGTGGCACTCTGACACTGTCTACTGGAGGCATGATTATAGCGGAGAAAGTCAGCACGGAGGCCTGTTGCCCAGAGCCAGTCTGCCTGCCAAGCTTGCCACTATACCCACAGACCCCCCTGGGGACAGAAGACCAGGGCCGCCAGCTCCCGCCCACTCAGCGTGGACCAGGTGTGTGCGTCAGACAGGCTGGGCACTGTCTACAGACTCCCGGCTCGCCTACAGCCTTCCAATCGGCGCACCCGGATCCTGGAATCTGGGAAGTTGGGAGGGTTGTGGGGAAGAGGACCCAGTCATGGCTTTGCTGGCCCCTGTGAGGCCCACTGAAGGGCTCAGTTATCCAGAAACCTCCAGGGGAAAGGGGGCGGGCTCAGGAATCATGTAGCCCTGGGTCCTAACACAACCTGACTGCTTACAAGCTTGGGACATTGAGTCAAGCCCTTTCAACAAGTCTGAGGCTGTTTCCATGTCTGTAAAATGAGAAATCATAAATCCTTCCTCACAGAGGAAAAGAGGAATAAAGTGCCAAGTGGAGTGCGTAGGATCTCTTCCATTCTCTCCAGAGGTTAATGTGCTCTAGATGGGGCAGGGAGAGGAGGAAGGAGGCAAGGGTTATTCTGGAATTAGTCTGGGTCTCCAGGGAGGACAGGAGAGCTGGAATGTCCATCCTCTGCTTGGCTGAGCTGAGCCTGTCAACAGGGAAGGTTGGCTTGGCAGCCTGTAGGCCTTTTAATCCCCATCCCTGAACCTCCTCAAGCTGGAACCAGCGCTTTCAGGACTGGTTGTTCTGAGAGCAGAGAGGGGTCAGGGGATGGGGGAGACTCAGGAATCCCCCTGTAAGGAAGTCAGGATGGTGGTGGGTTCAAGGGATGTCTCTAATTGGAGGCAAATTAACTCTTAAGACTTAATCTGCCCACATTCAAACAAGAAAATACAAGTATTACATTTCCTCCTTATCTCAACGAATCGCTATCAAGACTATAGGGGGTCCTCTACTGTACGGCACAGGGATCTTTGCTCACTGTTATGTACCAGCCTGGATGGGAGGGGGGTCTGGGGGAGAATGGATACACATTTAAGTATGGGTGAGTCCCTTTGCTGTTCACCTGAAATTATCACATTGTTAATTGGCTATATCCCAATACAAAATAAAAAGTTTAAACTTTGGACAACCTCCCCCCCCCCCAAAAAAAAAAAAACTGAAGGAAAAGACTATGTGGGGTCCTCTGTGCTTGGCACGGATGTGATACCACTGGGAAGACCCCACTGGTTCTGGGGGTTTGCTTTGGGATGAGCTGTAAAGTGGACGTATCCACCGTTCTTGGAGAAGGGAGGGTCCGCAGGGCGCAGCGCCTCCAGCAGCCTGGCAGGCGGGGGGCCGCGTACCTTGTAGCCGTAGGGGCAGGCACAGCGGAACAGCTCCACCGGGTCCTGGCTGCAGGTACCGTTGTTCCTGCATGGGCTGGAGAGGCAGGGGTCGCACTTGGCCACAATGCTGATGTCCGCTGGCCCTGACGGCAAACCACAGAGAGTTGGCGGGCGGTCCCCCAGGAGGCTCACTGCCACCCCTCCCTGCTCCTCTGCCCTGGCTCCTTCCTCCGTCAGCGACCAGGCCCTCTCCAGCCAGCGCATCCAGTCCAGCTAGAGACCCATTAATTCAGTCATCGTCCAGAGCGGAAAAAAATCACAGCGGGACATCATTCAGAAGAACTTCTCAGTCAAATCAATTACTGTAATTAGCCTGATCCGATTTTGGTACTAATCTGCAAACAATGCACCATAATTAGAAACCCCTTGTGTATCTTTTTATATTCGGGAAGCTCCAGGCCCAGGCTCCACTGGGGCCTCCCAATCCTCCTTCTCCAAACACTTCTCCCCATGGAATAGTCTGTGCCAGGCTCAAGAGGGCACAGAACCTGGGCCAAAGGCACACATAGGAAGTCCTCTTTACAGAACCCTTGAGTCGGCAGGAAGAAGCAAGAAACGGCCCCAGAAGATGCAACAATGGTGGTGACAGTGGCCAACTGGGCTCGAGTGCAGTTCGCCTCCATGACAGTTCCGAGCATGCCCCGCTCTCCTTGGTCGTCAGGGCTGGGAGCATGGAGGCCATGTCCCTGCACAGAGCTTCCACCAGGGGCCAGCGTTGATAAAGCCCTGGATAGTTTTAGGCCCTATTTCATGCCAGGGCTTTCAATTATCCTGGGGAAACAGTCATCACTTTGGAGACTGGGTTGAGATTGACCCCGGGGTGAGTCTGACCACTTGCGGGTGGGGTGAACAGAACTGCCTGTGGTGAACCAGTGCCAGCTGGCTCAATCTTGGCTTCACTGAAGAACAGCGGCATTGTCTGTTCTAGAGAGACTGTGTGTTCCAGGGACATAATGAAGTTTTAGAGGTAAAGTATATCTGTAAATCAAAATAAATATTGAGACCTTAGGAGATAAGCAAAGGACATTAACAGATAAATCTGTAGTACAAATGGAAAATAAGTTTTTGAAAAAAAAAAAGTTCCTCCAATAATGAAAGGCAAAATATAAAAGGTATATAATACTTTACCTATTGAATTAGCAATAATTACAAAATAAGATAAAATAATGCAAGGGTCTAATGAAAAATATACTCAAATGATGCTACTGGAAGCAAAAATTGGTTATAATCCTTTCTGGAAATCAATTTGGCAATAAATGTGAAGACCTTTGTAATGATCGTACACTTTGGCTCAGTAATTTCTGTTCTCCGAATCTTATCTAAGGATGTAATTTTAAATAGAGATAGACTTTTATGCAGCCATGGTAAGGAAAAAAATTGGAAATACTCTAAAAGTTTAAACTCAGGAACTGGTTAAAGTTCCTGTGGAGTTATGGTGGAGTGTCACAGCTTGGTGATCAAGATTATGCTCTGGAATCAGAAAGACCTGGAATTTTCTTAACCGTGTAATCTTGAGAAGTCAACTAACCTCAGTAAGCCTCAGGTTTCTCATTTTGAGGAATTAAATGACTCCATGGAAAGTGAGAATTAAATGAATAACACATGGAAAACTGCTTAACAGAATGCCTGCCATAGAATAAGAACCTCGTAGTAGTTTGTTATCATGATAATCATGCAGTCAATCAAAATCTCATGAGATCAAAGTATGCTATAGTAAAAGGGGAAAATGCTTATGCTCTAAGAATGTTGGGTAAAAAAGGTCAGGTTAAAGACTTTCCCAACTATGCAAAAATAGGTAAAGAGTCGATGAAGAATACATAGAAACAGCAGCAAGGGACTTAGGGGAACAAACGACAGATGGACACTTAGATGCAGGTCTACATTGGTTTCAGCATCCGAGCCTTTGTGTGGCCCAGGGAAGAAATGCGACAATGGTTTTAGAAGTCACACTTGCTGAGATGCCTAGATCTGACGGGTGTTGGAGACAGAGCAGACCCTGAGCCGGGGCAGAGATGGGTGGAGGGGTGGGTCAGCACCTACCTTTGCACTGGAAGCGGTGGGTGGGCGTGGTGAGCAGGAGTCGGTCAGCCATGGGCTCAGGGCTACTGCAGCGGGCGATGCCAGGCTCCTTATACCCAGCTTTCACCCACTCTGACAGCCAACGGAGGCTGCAGTCACAGTGGAGTGGGTTGGTTCCCAGTGCCCTAGGAGGCAGAGCAGGAAATCAGGGTCCCCTGCCCAGCCTGACCCATAGGCTCCAAAGTCTTGGTCCCTTGAAAAAGTAGAACATTTAGACTTTTCCTAGACTGGGGTTGTCCAAAAGGAGGACCAGCAAAGACATTATTCCCATTAGGGTGAAGTCAGTGACTCCAGACTGTATCTCCAATCCCTGAAGATGTTTCAACCCCACACCAAGCCCTCCCCTCTCTGAGGCTTGGTCTCACCTCCCCTGGTGAGATCCCATCCTCAACTACCCCCAACTCCAGCCCTCCAGGAGGCTTCCTGGGCCTTCTGCCATTGATTACCTGGCTCTTGCCCCACTAACGGGTGCACTGGAGGATACACTCGGAGAGAAGGTTTTGATACCCAGCACCCTAGGAGGCAGCTTCGGACCACCAAAGGGCTCAGAGCAGGCCAGCCTCAAATATGTTGCATTGGCTATGGACTGTTTTGAGCTGAAGGCACTTAAGAAACATGAGATGCTGTTTCTGACTAAAAGCAGGTCATACTTCCTATGAGAAAGGTACCCTCCCTGCACTAGAAAGAAAAGAACATTCTTATCACCAGAGACTGGGAGTTGACGCCAGAATGGATCTGTACAAACAAACCTACTAAAATATTTCCTAGCCACTGTCCCATGACTTACTGCCTCTCACACAAGCCCCTTTGTCTTGTTACGTGGGTGCATAGTGACTTCGTTGTGTCTGACTCTTTGTGACGCCCTGGACTATAGCCCGTCAGGATCCTCTGTCCATGGGGATTTCCAGGCAAGAACACTGGGTGGGTTGCCAGGCCCTCTTCCAGGGGATCTTCCCAACCCAGGGATCGAATCCCCATCTCCTGCATCTACTGCATTGGCAGGTGGATTCCTTACCACTGAGCCACCAGGGAAGCCCTTTGTCTTGTTATAGCCCCACACTTGATCATTCTTTCTGTAAAAACATATTTAGGAATTCCCTGGTGGCCCAATGGTTAGGGCTCTGTGTTCTCACTGCTGTGAGCCCAGGTTCAATCCCTAGCTGGGCAACTGTAAAACTAAAAGTCCCACAAACCACACAGCATGGACAAAAAACAAACAAATAAACAAAAACAGAAAAATGTCCATAATTTTGGGGATCAATGGCATCTTTGGATTTTCAATTTCCTTTTGAAGACTCCCATGTACACATAAAAATATTAAATGATTTGTATGCTTTTCTCCTGTTAATCTGTCTTATGTCAGGCTGGCCACAGAACCAAAGAGGGTATAAGGAAATTTTTCCTCCCCTACAGCACTCAGCTTCAAAATGTAGGGGAGGGAAGCCTCCAAAGAAAGACACATCCAGCGCAGACACCTCCAAAGTGCTGTCTGGGAAGAAAACACAAAAACTTCCACTGAGTTTTAATCATAGCCTTTTCTGGGCTTCCCTGACAGCTCAGCTGGTAAAGAATCGCCTGCAGTGCAGAGACCCTGGTTCGATTCCTGGGTTGGGAAGATCTGTTGGAGAAGGGATAGGCTATTCACTCCAATATTCTTGGGCTCCCCTTGTGGCTCAGCTAGTAAAGAATCTGCCCACAACGTGGGAGACCTGGGTTTGAGCCCTGGGTTGGGAAGTTCCCATAGAGAAGGGAAAGGCTACCCACTCCAGGATTTGGGCCTAGAGAATACCATGGACTATAGTCCAAAGGGTCACAAAGAGTCAGACACGACTGAGTGACTTTCACTTTTAATTTTCTAGTTTTTGAATATTTTATAATATGCATATATAATATATCAGTATTGTAGTATATATGCACAATATGAAAATAATTAAATATACAGAGAGTTGATATACAAACTCAAACATGTTCACTGGGAGAGATATGCAATACCTAATATTTAGGGGCCTCAGTATCCCCTGTGTGAAATGGGAGGGGCTACCTGATGCTGAGTTTGGAGAGCATCTGTGTTTTGGCATCAAGGCAAACCTGGATTTGAACCAGGTCTTTGCCACCTACTAGCTGTGGAACCCCTCGACCAAGTCTTCAGCTTTCTTAACTTCAGTTTCACCATGTCTCATAAGGGGATAAAAAATGCCTTATTTGCTATAAGAAATACATGAGATAATTCATTTAAAGTGTTGAGCACATAGTAAGAGTTTTATGTTCATTCTTATTAAACATTTATATTGTTTACATAATTGATGATGATGTCCATGAAGGCATCTGAAGCAGGGAACTCACAAGGTACACAGTGTGGGTACATTTCTGTAGATAAAACACGTTCCATACATATGGAAAGAATCACACTGAGGTGGTAACAGTAACACTATTATCCCTGGCATTACAGTCTTTTCTGTTTTGAGTAGATGCATAAGAGGGAGAAACAGGGCTACTTACAGATGGGAAAGAGATGTCAGGTCGTTGAAGGAGCCTTCGGGAAGAGTGGAGATGTCATTGCCGTGGAGGGTTCTGAAGCAGAAGCACAGATTGGAAGATCAACCTTCAGTAAGAGCTTTGAACTCAGAATCCTCTCTTGGTGTCCCAGGCTGGCTAGTCAAGCCTCTGAGCACACAGAGTCCCACTACCGGAAGCAGGAGGGGAAACCTCCCTTAAGTCACGAGCATGGCTATTTCCGCACCCACCTCAGAAGCAGGAATGCAGTGGGTAGAGGGTTTGGGAAAGACCAAGATGAATTAGATGTGGGATAGAATCAGAAATCAGTCCCCTTCAGCTGTGGAACACTGGGTGAGTTACTTTCCTTTTCGGGGGCTCCATTTTTACACCTGAAAAATGGAGAGAGAGCGCGATCTAAAGGAGACACTAGGGTTTCAGAGATAATGGGAAGAACTGTGGTTGAGATGGGACGTTCTGGAGCTGAGCTGCTTGTATGCAAACTCTGACTCTGTCAACTACCAGCTGTATGACTGTGGGCAAAGTTACTCACCCTCTCTCTGCCATGGTTCCCTACTGTAAAACGGGGATGAGGGAGAGCAGGAGACTTGCCAGCAGGCAGCTGTGGATGCATTAGTCCATGTGGAGCCTGGCATTTTCTAAGTACTAAATGGTTAACCATTATTAATATTCGTAAAAGTGTCTTGAACGATGTCTGGTACAGATCAAGAAACTGGTTCCCTTCATGTTTACCTAGAGAGATTTAAGGGGTATTGAGAAATGCTATCAACCCCAGCACAGGAGGTGAAGAAGGCTGCATATTGTCACCCTGCTTATTTAACTTATTTGCAGAGTACATCATGAGAAATGCTGGGCTGGATGAAGCACAAACTGGAATCAAGATTGCCCGGAGAAATATCAATAACCTCAGATAAGCAGATGACACCACCCTTATGGCAGAAAGTGAAGAAGAACTAAAGAGCCTCTTGGAAAGTAAAAGAGGAGAGTGAAAAAGTTGGCTTAAAACTCAACATTCAAAAAACAAAATCATGGCATCTGCCCCATCAGTTTATGGCAAGTAGATGGAGAAACAGTGGAAACAGTGACAGACTTTATTTTTTTGGGCTCCAAGATCACTGCAGATGGTGACTGCAGCCATGAAGTTAAAAGATGCTTGCTCCTTGGAAGAAAAGCTAGGATCACCCTTGACGCCATATTAAAAAGCAGAGACATTACTTTGTCAACAAAGGTCCGTCTAGTCAAAGCTATGGTTTTTCCATTAGTCATGTATGGATGCACAAGTTGGACTATAAAGAAAGCTGAAAGCTGAAGAATTGAACTGTGGTGTTGGAGAAGACTCTCGAGTGTCCCTTGGACTGCAAGGAGATCAACCCAGTCAATCCCAAAGGAAATCAGTCCTGAATATACATGGTAAAGACTGATGTTGAAGTTGAAACTCCAAATCTTTGACCACCTGATGCGAAGAACTGACTCAGTGGAAAAGACACTGATGCTGGGAAAGATTGGCAGCATGAGGAGAAGGGGATGACAGAGGATGAAATGGTTGGATGGCATCACCAACATGATGGACATGAGTTTGAGCATGCTCCGAGAGTTGGTGATGGACAGGGAAGCCTGGTGTGCTGCATCCATGGGTCACAAAGAGTCAGACACGACTGAGCACATGAACTGAACTGAGAACTGTTGTCAACCCCAGCTGAGGAGACAGAGAGAAGGGGGCACTTGGCCCCTGGAGAAATGCCCTGGAGCTGGACATTCGTCTTTATGGGAAAGGGTCTGGCATTACCACACACAGACGTGGGTCTCGCCCTTACGTGTACTGTCTGACAGTATGTCTGAGGGGCCAGGGCGACTGCTTGGCATTAATCTTACCTCTCTCTACTCTGAGGTGCAGTAACTGGGAGCTATTCTGGCTTGCAGGGAGGGGGCACATATGAACTTTCAATAAATGCCTGGAGAACAGGTCTCTGAAAAATTGAAGGAAGATGGTTTTGTTGCTCAAGTAACAACATGAGTGAGTCCCCAATTCATGGGCTATCCCCCTACGGAAGGATGCATCATCCACTGCAAAGAAAAGAAATCCCCATGCTGATGACTCACTTTGGGTCTGGCCTGGGAAATGCAAGGTGGAGGACATTCATAGAAACTCAAAGGTTTCCTTAGTGACTGCTGGGCACCATCCTCTGGGCTGTGAAGGGAGCCTGAGTTAAACGAAGGGGTGATTAACATTGACTGCGGAAATGTAAACAGGATAATAACTTAAGAACCTGCTCTTTTGTTTTCCTCTTAGCTGATGTTAGCCTGCCCTGGGTCTTCAGCTGGAATATAGATGTGAGCTTAATTACACTTAATAACAAGCAGAGCCTCTTGAGCTGACTGAGCATCAGGGCCAATACACACGCACGTTTCTGAACGCCATTCCTAGAAATTCTGATTCAGTGGATTCTGCATTTCTAACATGCTCCCAGGTGATGCTGCTGCCCTGGTCCTCCAGACCACACCTGGTTGTCCCACATCGTTATCCTTATTACCATAAGCTCCTTCCCCTCCATCCCTGGTCTCCTTGAGTAGCGGTCCTCAATGCTTAGGCAGCCAGGACAACAGGATGAAAGTACCCAGTCCTCTAAAGAGTGTTCATGGTAGCTTCTCACCTTTCCAGATAAGAAGGGGCTGAAGCACTTCCTCACACATTTATCAGTATCATTTTGTCTCTAATCCATGTGGTCACTTATGAATCAGAGTGGCTCCTGCCTGCTATTAACTTGGATGACTTCATGGCTGTTTGCTGTTTGCAAGCAAATGCACCCAACCC
Source organism: Antilocapra americana (assembly GCA_007570785.1). NCBI lineage: Eukaryota > Metazoa > Chordata > Mammalia > Artiodactyla > Antilocapridae > Antilocapra > Antilocapra americana. Next base: position 5,983,463 of record ML664243.1, on the reverse strand, counting down.
CGTTGCTAATCATTTCCGAATGCGGCTCCGGCCCCTGGAGAGGCACAAAGCTCTAATTTAAAAACACCAAATGACCCAAAGGCAGCTTTGGTCCTGTGACTCCTGCAAGTCACCCTCCCATTTATTATGAGCTGAGCCGCTGAGATCTCTATAAACTGCCAAGTAATGGGGCTGTAATTTACTGGGACGATGCTACAGAAATCTGTCTACGCTGCAGCTTCTGGCTTCTGGTTTGGCCCCAAAGAAGGACTCTTGCACGTCCAGTCACCCTCTTAAAGGATGCCTGGGCATGGGACAAATGCGCCCTCCAGGGAAACACTTTTCTCTCTTGTTCTCCCTTATACTTCACGGAGGTGGGGAGGGCAGCGAGAGGGTGATGGGGGACAGTGCTGGCAAGCAACTCTGAACTGGGCATGACTCATCTTCAAGTGCCCGGTACTCCTTTTTTCCCAGCTGATTTTCAGGTGATGGTCAAGCAGCCTAGGGAATTCCAGGATGCATGTGAGAACATCATGAGAGCAGCAGGAGGGCATAACCATTCCTTCCCTGTCCGTTCTGGGTTGCCCGAACCTGGATCTGAATAACTAAGCGATGCTCACGGCTTGTACAATAGATGACATGAGCTGCCCTTGTCCTAAATGTGGGGTAGGGTGGGTGAATTCTCTTCTGAGCAAACTAGGCAACTCCCAGGTGACCTGGGGGCTGTCTAGGGTCAGAAAACATGGGTTCAAATCCTTATTCTGATAATCAATGCCTGTGTAACTTAGACAACTGACATATTCTTTCTGTGCCTCAGTTTTCTCATCTCTAAAATGGAGGAGTTCTTAATATCTACTATACTTCCCTGGTGGCTCAGTGATAAAGAATCTGCCTCCAACACAGGAGACATCGGTTTGATTCCTGGGTTGGGACGATCCCCTGGAGGAGGAAATGGTAACCCACTCCAGTATTCTTGCCTGGAAAACCTCATGGACAGAGGAGCCTGACGGGTTACATTCCACAGCTTGGCAGAAGAATTGGAGATGACTTAGCAACTAAACAACAATTTGTAGTGGATACTTTTTTGGGGTATGGGTTGATCAACATCAAATACCTCTTTTCTGTTAACAGTTCCTCCCTCTTCCACGGGGGACTCACCCCTCCCCACTTCTGAGTCCAAGCAGTTTGGCCTTGTGGGCAGAGCTATGGGCCAGGTCTGCCCAATCAGAGTCACGGTGATTGCTCTGAGGTTGAGCATGTGACCTAAACAAGTCAATGAGAGACACTGCTGGGGTTTTCCTTGGAATTATGAGGACAGAGGTAGTTTCACTCTGTGAGGCAGAGAGAGGCACATTTCTGACAGTACCCCTGGGGTACTGGCATCTAGCCCTAGAACCTAATGCCTACTATTGCATTTTTCAGTTCCCTGCCTTGATACAGTCTCTATTTCTGTCTAAGGTAGTTTGAACTGATTGTCTTTGCCTTCATTTAGGAAGGGGTCTCATATACTGCTTCCTAAGCTAGGGTTTACAGGTGGTTCAGCTGACGCAGGATGCAGTGCGGGGCCGGCAGGCGGCGCACCCTCCTCCATGTCAGCCAGGATCACTGCAAACACCCTCCTGACTCCTCCTTCCCACGTTTCCGGACACCTGGGGCTACTCCTCTCAAGGTGCTACTCGCCTCAGGTGGAAGCCTGAAGAGTGCAGCCTGTTGTTCCCAAGGAGCCCCATGTGGGGTTCCAGCAGACACAGTGACTTCTGGCAGAGCTGCCCCGCATCCATTACCTCTCTGCCCGTATCTTTCATGCCACCCCACTCTTTAATTCTCATCCCAGTCCTCTCTGGGTAGGAAAAAAAAAAATCCATTTTTAAAGAGGCCAGGTACCCTCCCCTGCCCTCAGTCTTCAAGCAAAGTCTGAATTGAGAGGCAATAAAAATTGATAACAACTAGGACTTCCCTGGTGGTCCGGTGGCTAAGATGCTGTGTGCCCAAAGTAGGGGCCCGGGCTTGATCCCTGGTCAGGGAACTAGATCCCAAATGCTGCGACTAAAGATTCCACACATCACAACTAGGACCCAGTGTGGCCAAATAAATAGATAGATGGCAACCTCAGTGGAGCAGGATGGAAGGTGGCAGAGAGCACTGGGCGAGCAGCCAAGAGACAGGGGTTCCAGCGTTGGTCCTGCTCCCACCTCATAACTGGTCAGCGGTATGCATCTGCCCCGTCCCCACCCCCAGAAGCCACATTCCAGCTGCTCGTGGAGCTTCCTGAATACACTCCTCACACACGTGCCCTTCCTGACTTCCAGGCTTATCCAGATAATTTCTATTTCTCCTGCCCAGAATGTTCTTTACTCCATCCCTATTTAGGTAACTCCTTCTGACATTTCAGACTCAGCCCTTAAAGAACAGAAGTTAACAGCAGTAATTGAGACAGCAAACAGTCTTGGGTTCAAATCCCAATTTGACGCTCTCCGGGTTGTGTCACTTTGGAAAAGCTACTCAATCTTGCCCAGCCTGCGTTTCCTCATCTGGAAAATGGGGAAATATATATTCTTCCTAGAGTTGATGGGAAGAGTGAATATGACAATATAACTGAAGCGTTTAGCCCAGTGTGCAGTGCATAGTCAGAGTTTAATAAATGTCAGCAGTGAGAACTATTTTTAATTCAGAAAGTCTTGCTGATGACCAGCACCGGCTTATGTGCCTCTCTTGTATTCCTACGGCTCTTTTACAGGCATCAGCCAGTACCGCAGTTGCTGTTTCCCCTTTAGACCATGTGCTCTCTGAAAGCAGAAACTGGGCTACCTTCACTGTTTCCACCCCCTTTCTCCCAGTGTTTAGTATAGCATTAACTCACAGTGGGCATTCAGGAAAGAATGAATAAATGAATGAACTTGAGCAAGGCATTCAACCTTTCTGAATCTGTCTCCTTGTCTTATAGATGAATGGTTTGGACAGGATTATTTCTGAGACTCACTCCTGATTTCTAAAACTCATAATTAAACTTATTTTTTTTTGTGGCACCAAAAAGGGCCAAACCAGGACCATGGTTTGAAGGTCACAGGAGTCACCTTTTGGCTCACCAGAACTGTCTGATGTTCAATATCTGGTCAACAGTTGGAGGCTTCCCTGGTGGTCCAGTGGTTAAGAGTGCAGGGGGCAAAACGAATGAAGATCCCACATGTCACATGGCCAAAAAACCAGGAATATAGTTGTCTGGGAAGGGAACGAGTTCTTGGTCTCTGAGGGTAACCAAGTAGAGGGCAAATGGAGCCCTTCACAGAGATATTGCGGGGAGGGTCCATACAATCAGCTGAGCAGTGATGAACAGCCCTGGGTGCATAAGCAGCAAGCACAGGGACTTACTTCAGGGACTAGGAGCTAAAAATACAGAGGATGATGAATGACAATATCCTGCTTGCTCCCTCACAAGCCCACACTGACACAGTCCTCCTGGCGCTAACTGACTCCAGGAGGCCCTCCTGCGACTGGGGGATGACAGCTGGGACCACCCACACTCAAGGCATGTGGCTCAGTGTGGGGCAAAGGTCAGGGAACACACGGATCCTCCAAGGTCTAGGGTGTCTGGGGGAAAGTGCTCTTCCAGCGATTTTAGATTAGGAATCAAGTAGGAAAAGCATATTTTCACACAATATTTTGTACTCCAAAGCTCCTTGACCAATGTACTATTTAAAATATATTCATATCCACCTGCCAGCACACACACAAACTCTGTCTCTCTCCTCCCACCTCGCCTCTCTCTCTCTCTCTCCCTGTCTCTCATAAATGTCACGTCTTTCTTCCTGCTTTCCAGAACACTTTTTGGCCTTTGTCTGTAGCTAGATCTTGTTGCTCATCCTCCTTCTTCATCCCAAACTGCCAGTATCCCTGGGTCTCGGATCATTTCTGAAATTTTAATCAAATTAACGAAATCCTTTAGATATGAGAAAGGAATACACAAATGTCCACATGCAGCTACTGATACTATAATTACTCATTTTAAAAACCCTATCTGGGACTTCCCTGGTGGCGCAGTAGATGAGAATCCATCTGCCAACGCAGGGGACACAGAGTTGATACCTGGTCTGGGAAGGTTCCACATGCCTTGGAGCAGCTAAGCCTGCGCACCACGGCTTCTGAGCCCGCACCCCAGGGTCTGTGAGCCGCAGCTGCTGCAGCCTGTGCGCCCTAGAGCCCGTGGCTGCAACTACTGAAGTCTGCACACCTAGAGCAAGGAGAAGACCACACTGCAACCAAGAGCGGCCCCCGCTCGCCACAACAGAGAAGGTGCTCAGCTCTGAAGACCCAGTGCCCCCCCAAAAAGCCTATTTTGTTTCCTACCCCTCTAAATTATAAATGTTACTACTTTCATTCATCTATAACTCTGTCTTCATTTATTACAGAAATGACTTGATGTTAGCAAGTTAGCCTTCAATGGTTCTTTTCATTTGCCCATGCTCCATTATAGTCCTTTGTGATTATCAACGTTTACCAGTTATAACTGTAACAATACACAAATTACATTTATTTTTTTCACATAATGCTGTGTAGTAAATAGGCTCCCACTCTGCTCTCTAGTTTTCCTCTTTACCTCTTTTAATAATTGTACTTCATCGACCAGTTGCACCACCATGCTCTCCTTAAATATTTCCACTATGGCCCTTCTGAGTAATATTTAAAATTTAGGTTAAAAATAACAGTGCAACCAAGATCTTAATGCAGAGAACCTTTCTCTCTTTTTGGATTATTCTTTCATAAAAAATTCCCAGGTGTGCAATTACTGCAAGAAAGGATACAAATATTGTAAAAGAAATATAGCCCATAAACATTTTAATTTTTCCTGCCTTGGCCCTTATGCAGAGAATGGTTGCTCCCCACTGAGGTAAACAGTTTGGATGAGGGCCTCTAAGATCCCCTTTTCTCTACGAGGGCCCATCATTCTAAAGTGATGCTGCAAAAAGCCTACCCATTCTGAAGTCAAGAGGCAAGCGTAAGTGTGTTGGACGTGTCTGTGGACTCCTGGTGAACTAATGCCAGCTCTGGTCCTGGAATGCACCAACGAGGTGCTGAGGAAGCAGGAAATCCCGGGCAGGGGGTGGTGTGCACCCCACCACCCTGGTCGACAGAGAGATGGACAGGCGAACCTCTTTCTCCCTTCCACACATTGAGCTGCCCCAACCCGAACGGCTCTAATTATGAACATATGTACACAGACCCCACTGAGATGGTGGGTCCCACCCCTGGCAGCCCATCTCTGCCCATAACTAGAAGACTGGTGGAGGGGGGAACAATAGGCTGGGATTGAGGGGTCAGGGTCGGGGGGAAGCAGGTCCAGCCGTAGCCCCCACCAGTGAGACAAGCCCTGTTGTACTCAAGTCGAAACAGGGAAATGGTTTTGCTGATGTTCGTATTCTCCAGCTCCCCTGAGGAGCTGGATAATAAACAAGTGACAACAACAGATCGCACACTGTCAGCGCGGGCACTTTTTTGCCCCTAGAGAATTGATCTTTAATAACAGCACAGATGACATGTGGTAGGAGTTGCCGCTGACACTGGTGTTTTGTGGGCCTCAATAAATCACATCAGCTTGGAGGCTCATGAATGGACTCACTTGTTGGATGCTGTCTGCTGACCATCACTGGGTCCTGGGAAGGATCCGGGAGCTCTGAGTCAGAAGGCTCAATTCTGCAACCTCCTGACTGCTGAATTTTAGTCCAGTGATGTTACCAACCTGGGCCTCAGTTTTCCTATCTTTAAAATGGGTATAATTCTCTCACCCTTACAACACTGTTTACAAAAGGCCCTGTAAAATATGACTATGACTATTATAGTCATAATGGGCCAAAAGGGTAAGAAGTTGATAGGTTTGGGAGCAGAGTGTCTGGCGTCTCTCTTCTCATAGGAATATCATTCAAAGGATCCTCCCTTGCCAAGAAAATAGGTGCAATATGGCAAAGCACAAAAATCAGGTGACAAAGGGCCCAGTTTAGGGGTGGCAGTGGGGTGCCACTCCTGCTGCTACAAGTGTTGATGTGGGAACAGTCATAACAAATGCATGTAAAGTGTTTCTCTCCCACGGAGCTGTGCTGAGTGCTTTACACACAGTATCTCATTTAATCCTCACAAGACCCTGTGAGGCAATTACCCTCATTATCTGATTTCACGGATGAGAACACACACATCTGGGGAGGGGCAGAGCCATGCCTTGAAAGCAGGGGACCCTACGGCTATCTCACCTTTGCTCCGAGGTCACCTGCCTCAGCTGGCTGTCCCCTACCCGTGCAGAGCCCAGCCAGGCTACAGAGCTAAGTTGGGGAGGGGCGGTGTGGAGGCTGCTGACTGCAAAACTGTGTTCAAAGGACTGCTTAGCTCTGCAGGAACACAGAGGGGGACCTGGGGGGGCCAGGCCTCTCCATTTTCCAAGAGCGTATATAGAAGGCAAGATTGACATGAAAAATCCTCCTTTCAATGTTAACAACTTATTAAAACTTTGAAGAACTCTGTGAGTCGACTCCATTCCAAGCAGACAGCTGTGTGTGCACGGGCTCTGGCTGCTGGCCCCCAGGTTGGGCTCTCTGAGGCAGGAGCTCAGTTTCCCTGCAGAGGTTCGCATTGTTAACACGGCTCTTCTGAAGCCAAGGGGACCAACTGAGAAATAATGACGGGAGAGAGGCCAAGCGCTGCCTACTGGGCTCTGCTGGGATGCGGGGGATAATCACGTGTAGCCACAGATTCTCGCAAGGGAGGTCTAGGGATCCCGTTTTGCACATAAAGAAGTAGGAACTCAAGAAGGGATAGTGATGTGCGCCAGACTGCTTGAGAGGAAGTGTGGTGGAACCAGAAATGACTGACTCCTAAGCATGAGCTCTCTCCGCCCCATGGGGCAAATTACGAGTATTGGATGGGGAGGGCTTTGAGTAAAGGCAAGCGGGGAATAGGAGTGCTTGGTCCTGTCTGCTGTTTCCAGCATAGTATAAGTTGCAGGCGGCCCACGGGGGTACTCACAGAACTCGGAGGGACCTCAGCCCATTGAAGGAGTGGACGGGGATGCACCGCAGTCGGTTGTAGCTCAGGATCCTGTGGAAAAGGACACACAGGCTCTGTTGAACCCTCCTAGGCTCAGCTATTGACGCGTGACTGAGGCCACACTGCACCAGCCAAAGCAAATGGTTTCTTTACCTTCTCCAATTTAACAAACTGGCAGAAAGCACCCTAAGGATAAAGGGAAGAGAAACACCCCCTGCCACTCCAGGAAGCTCACTGTTTCACCTCCCCATTTGCTCATAGGCTCCTGAGCAGGCTGGCTCCCTGACCAACTTTGCTGTCATCTCCCTCTATTGTCAAATGGTGAGTGCTCACAGTGCACAGAGCTAATGGGCAATATATGGGTCTGGAAGTGAAGTAGCTCAGTTGTGTCTGACTCTTTGCAACCCCGTGGACTGTAGCCTACCAGGCTCCTCCGTCCATGGGATTTTCCAGGCAAGAGTACTGGAGTGGGTTGCCATTTCCTTCTCCAGGAGATCTTCCTGACCCAGGGATTAAACCTGTGTCTCTCGCATTGTAGGCAGACGCTTTACCATCTGAGCCACGAGAGAAGTCCAAATGGGTCTGAGCAAAATATAATTGAGTAGGGGAAATTCACAAATCACAGAAGGTATTCCAGACGTGAACCTCTTCAGAAGCAATTAGGTGCCAACCCCTTTCTACCTGGCGAGACAGTGGAGTTACGACCTATCTTGCTTCCCTTCAGCCACAGCCCTGAGGATCACTGGAGCAGAGCATGTAAGCCTGAGGGACAGGGGAAGGATGCCCTTTGTGCCAAACCCGCGTTAAACACAGTAGCTCTCTGTACTCACAGGGTGGAGAGGTGGGACATGTTGCTGAAGGTGTAGTTGGTCAGCGTGCCAATGCTGTTGTTGCTCAGATCACTAGGAAAAGGAAACAGAAGGGTCACATTGTACTGTTAGTTGCCTGTGAAGGGGGTCTGTCCAACTTCCACACATGCCCACATGCCTCCCAAGCATCCACCCATTCATTCACTCACTCACCCACCCATCTACCCATCCACCCACCTGTCCAGATATCCACCCACCCATCTTCCCATCTCATCCATCCATCTACCTGTCCATCTGTCTATCCACTTATCTCCCAATCCATCTGTATCCAGCCAGCCAGCCATTCCTCCATCTTCCTGTATGTCCATCAGTCCATCTATCCATCAGCTCATCCATCCATGTGTCCATCTGCCCATTTATCCACCCATCTGCCCATCTGTCTGTCCACCCATCTGCTCATTCACTGAGCTGTTCATCAGTCCAACCTTCTGTCTGCCTATCCATCCATTTACCCAACCCATCCATCCACCCATCCATGCATTCTCCCATCTGTCCATCAGCCCATCCATCCGTCAGCCCATTTGTCTGTCCATCTATCTGTCCACTTCTCTGCCCATCTGCCCAACCATCCATCTATCCACCAATCCATCTATTCACCTCTCCACTCATTAGTACAAATGTTCATTTTTAATTGAAGATTTATTCAGTCATTCAAGCAACTGCCATTTATTCATTCATCCATATATACAGCTGTCTACTCATCAAATTTATTCTACCAGAAAAACATAATACACAAAATAACAATTTCTTCTTGTTCTAGAGCATTTTATTCCCCTTGATCAATTCTTGCTTTCACAGTCCCTCCACTTTCCCTCTCTCCCAGCATTCATTTTTCCCTATCTTATCACATTCTTTCTTAGAGGGAATGAGGTTGGTGGGAGTGTGATCCTCTGCCGACTGCAAGCTCCAGCTTCTCACCAGGGATCCATATCCAGAGCAGTGGCTTTCAACATCAGCTGTACATTAGCATCACCTGGGGGCTTTATGTCCTCTGAGGCCTGAGTTTCATGGCCAGATATTCTGATTTAATTAGTGTAGGGTGGGCTTGAGCATCAGTATTTAAAACAACACCTAAAGTATTGTGATGATTCCTATAATCAGCTGAGGTCCAGGGCCATTCTCCAGGGCTCCCTGCCCCCTTAGCACATGGGGCATCTTTCAACTACCACTTGCCCAAGGATCCTGCTTGCCCTCTTGGCAAAGCAGTGAGGCTGTTGAGAGACAAAGCTCATGGACCAGGGAGCTTCCTGGGCCCCACCAATGCCTCGCAGCCCTGCTCCTCATCCAGGGGTTTTCCCGGGTTTTGGTAGACTTGGAGACAGTGGCAGCTCCCATCTGAAGGAATCTCAATTTGAACTATCTCCCTGGGTTGGGAAGATGCCCTGTAGAAGGAAATGGCAACCCACTAAAGTATTCTTGCCTGGAAAATCCCATGGACAGAGGAGCCTGAAGGGCTACAGTCCATTAAGTTGCAAAAGAGATAGACATGATTTAGCGACTATACAACAAACAACTTAGAACATTTACTGAGTAACTAAAGAAGTAGGAAGAAAAAATGCCAAATTTATGCTTTTGGCCATCCTGAGTGCAGCCATTGCTTGCAAGAAACTGAAGACTAAGGGATCTCAGGAATTTAATTGGGAGCCTGGAAGGTCAGAGGCTCCAAAGGCAAGGAGGGAGGTGACGCAGGTGGCTAACGGGGCTGGGCTCTGGGTACTTTTGTGTGAGGTCCTCACTGGGTGAGACCTGGCATATCTGGTTGGCCTGTTCTTCCTAGCTGCCTCTTGCTGCTCCCCCGGGGGGGAGAAGTGCAGGAACGCTCCAAAGGCTGCAGTGTCGTCCTCCCCTTCCTCTGCCTCTGTTTCTTAAGCTCCCCTAGGAGAGAAAACTAAACACCCCACTGATGGCCCACTGATGCTGGGCTCCTTACATGAGTGTCAGATGTCGGAGGCTGGATAGCTCCCTGGGCACGGCTGTTAGGTGGTTTCCTTCCAGGTACCTGGAAGAGAGGTGCAGAGTCATGCTGGGCAGAGAGCCTCCTGTGATTTCCCAGGCTGGGCTGGGTCTCTGTTTTGCTCTCTCATAGCTCTTTCCCCCCGACGTCAAAGCACAAACTACATTTGTCATCTAATATTTATTTGCATGATTGATCAACTAAGGACCATTTTCCCCAATGGGCTGCTAACCTCCATGACGGCAGGGCTCTTGTCTAGATTTCTTCAAGAAAATTAGAGAGAACAAGGGAACATTTCATGCAAAGAAGGGCACAATAAAGGACACAAATGGTATGGATATAACAGAAGCAGTAGATATTAAGAAGAGGTGGCAAGAATGCACAGAAGAACTGTACAAAAAGGATCTTCATGACCTAGATAATCACTATGGAGTGATCACAAACCTAGAGTCAGACATTCTGGAATGCGAAGTCAAGTGGGCCTTAGGAAGCATCACTACAAACAAAGCTAGTGAAGGTGATGGAATTCCAGTTGAGCTACTTCAAATCCTAAAAGGTGATGCTGTGAAAGTGCTGCACTCAATATGCCAACAAATTTGGAAAACCCAGCAGTGGCCACAAGACTGGAAAAGGTCAGTTTTCATTCCAACCCCAAAGAAAGGCAATGCCAAAGAATGCTCAAACTACCACACAATTGCGTGGATCTCACACACTAGCAAAGTAAGGCTCAAAATTCTCCAAGCCAGGCTTCAACAGTACGTGAACCATGAACTTCAAGCTTGATTTAGAAAAGGCAGAAGAATCAGAGATCAAATTGACAATATCTGCTGGATCACTGAAAAATCAAGAGAGTTCCAGAAAAATATCTATTTCTGCTGTATTGACTATGCCAAAGCCTTTGATTGTGTGGATCACAACAAATTCTGGAAAATCCTTAAAGAGATGGCACTACCAGACCACCTGACCTGCCTCTTGAGAAACCTGTATGAAGGTCAGGAAGCAACAGTTAGAACTGGACATGGAACAACAGACTGGTTCCAAATTGGGAAAGGAGTACATCAAGGCTGTATATTGTCACCTTGCTTATTTAATTAACTTCTATGCAGAGTACATCATGAGAAATGCTGGGCTGAATGAAGCACAAGCTGGAATCAAGATTTCCAGGAGAAACATCAGTAACCTCAGATATGCAGATGACACCACCCTTATGGCAGAAAGTGAAGAAGAACTAAAGAGCCTCTTGATGAAAGTGAAAGAAGAGAGTGAAAAAGTTGGCTTAAAGCTCAACATTCAGAAAACTAAGATCATGGCATCTGGTCCCATCACTTCATGGCAAATAGATGAGGAAACAGTGGAAACAGTGGCTGACTTTATTTTCTTGGGATCCAAGATCACTGCAGATGGTGACTGCAGCCATGAAAGATGCTTGCTCCTTGGAAGGAAAGTTATGACCAACCTAGACAGCATATTGAAAAGCAGAGACATTACTTTGCCAACAAAGGTCTGTCTAGTCAAGGCTATGGTTTTACCAGTAGTCATGTGTGGATGTGAGAGTTGGACTATAAAGAAAGCTGAGTGCCAAAGAATGGATGCTTTTGAACTGTGGTGTTGGAGAAGACTCTTGAGAGTCCCTTGGACTGCAAGGAGATCCAACCAGTCCATCCTAAATGAGATCAGTCCTGAATATTCATTGGAAGGACTGATGCTGAAGCTGAAACTCCAATACTTTGGCCACCTGATGTGAAGAGTTGACTCATTTGAAAAGACCCTGATGCTGGGAAAGATTTAAGGCAGGAGGAGAAGGGGACGACAGAGGATGAGATGGTTGGATGGCATCACTGACTCAATGGACATGAGTTTAAGTAAACTCCAGGAGTTGTTGATGGACAGGGAGGCCTGGTGTGCTGCAGTCCGTGGGGTTGCAAAGAGTCAGACACGGTTGAGCGACTGAACTGAACTGGACTAGAGGCCCCAGGACAGTATACAGAGTGACACACAGTAGGTGTTCAAGAAATTATTTGTTGAATAAAGCACCCACATTGTACCTGGCCCTCACAATACCCTTACATGGCAGGGATTCAGATTCTGACAGAAGTTCAGAGAGGTTAAAACACTTGGCCAAGGTCACAAAGTGAGCAAATGGCTGAGTTAGGACTTGAACCCAGGTCTCTCTGACTCCAGTCTCTACCACAGTTCCCTACAGCCTCTACTTAGCTACTGGAGGGTGTAGGAAGCTGAGTTCATGTTCAGAACCCTAATTCCAAGTTGAGCATCTCTGATGTGCATCTCAAAACTGAGGAAACAGGCATGTACCTGAAACCCTGTGCATGGTCCCCAGCAGGATGACCACAGAGGAAGGGCCAGGGTTCAGAATGAGGGTGCATCAATAGGAGACTCCTCCTGGACAGACAGAGGCTGAGCCTAGACCTGCCTGGACTTTGGGGTCCTGTACCACCCTGCTCATCAGACACATGCGTGTGGTTGAAGACAGAGAAGGCAGTCTTGTGTGATGATGAATCACAAAGGTAACTACAACCCTTGAGAGGGGACGTGGGTCAACTCATTCATTCCCACCCTTGCTGTAAACCCCTTTTCCTGAGATTCCTGCTGCTCTAAGGACAAAATAGCAAAACTTTTCAGGTGGTTTTTAATGCCCGCTCTGATCTCCTGGGTGAGTTTCCTTTGGTATAAAGCTCTCAGAGTTCTTTCTTCTCTCATTAATAGTCAACCTCTAGCTGCTGCTGTTCACTGATGCTCTGCCCACCTTGGCTCCATGAAGGCAAACACTGTGTCTATCTTTTTCTAGACCAGGACTTCTCAACCTGCAGTGTGCAGGTAAATTACCTGGCATCTTCCTAAAAGGCAGATTCTGATCTAGTAAGTCTGCCATCAGGTTGGAGAGTCTGCGTTTCTGATAGGCACCTGGGAGACGGCGGAGCTCCTGGTCTACAGACCACATCTTGAGTAATGAGGTGCTAGCACACTGCCAGGCTTCCAGTAGACCCATCACAAAATGACTGAATAGACAAAATAGGTTAAAATAGGATATGGGTAAGTTTGTCAATGCTTCCTGGGTGGCTCAGTGGGGGAAAGAATCCACCTGTAATGCTGCAGATGCAGGGGACACAGGTTCAATCCCTGGCTCAGGAAGATCCCCTGGAGGGAGGGCATGGTAACCCATTCCAGTACTCTTGCCTGGAGAATCCCATGGACAGAGGAGCCTGGCAGGCTATGGTCCGTGGAGTGACAAAGAGTTGGACAGGACTGAGCAAGCAGCATGCACATGCCACTTTGTCAATGACCAAACAGGCCTTAGCTTTAAGGACAAGTTGCAATGGGTAGTACCATAATTTAAGGCCAAGTGACTTTACCCCCCTGACTGGCCCCAAGGGATCCTCATGGCACAGAATTCTAGGGAGGGCTCCACGCAATCTTCGGTTGCCATGGCATGTTTGGGTTAATGTCCCTTTGATCCTCTATTCTGTGCTGAGAACTATGCTAGATGCTGGGGGAGATGCAAAGATGAACCAGACCCCATTTCTGCCTTCAAGGAGCTTGACTATCTGCTTAAAATTCAGCCACCCATACACATGCACACGCAGCACACACATTTAGATTATGCCCTCAGGCAGAGGAGCTAAAACAAATGTATTCACTGATGTCATCATTTATTCAGGCAGAAGTATTTATTGGGAAACTGAAATGTGCCAGGAACTGTATATACTGGTGAATAAGGCTGAGGTGGTGCCTATTTTCTGGCATTTAAAAATTTGACATGTGTATGGGGGGCATGGAAGAGGTGAAGGGGGAGAAGGAGAGAGAGAAAGACACACACACACACACAAAGTAATGAAGATTACAAACCGCAATGTGTGTATGGAAGGAAAGGAACAAGATGCTATGATAGAGATAGAGAATGAGAATAGAGATAGGGATAGAGAATGCCACAGGCTTACTGCAGAAAGATGCGGCCACGGCTGAGATGCCCATAGGAGAGTGAAGCCTGGGGAGGGCCCTGAGGTTGAAGGGGAGAAGGCGGGGGAGGCCAATTCTGGTGGGCGGGGGAGGACAGTCTGCCGTGGGGCAGATCACAAGGCAGTCTGTTCATTCACCTGTCAGAACGGCCGCTACCAAAATGGCAAGGGACTCCCTGGTGGTCCACTGGTTAAGAATCCGTCTGCCAATGCAGGGGGAATGGGTTCAGCCTCTGGTGTGGGAAGATTCCACGTACCACAGGGCAACGAAGCCCGTGTGCCACAACTGCTGAGTTGAAGCACCGCGACGGCTGAAAGCTCTTTGCCTGTGCTCTGCAGCAAGAGACGCCACTGCAATGTGCGTCTGTGCACCCCAACTAGAGAAAGTCGTGTGCAGCAACAAAGGCCGCAGCAGTCAAAAATTAACTAATTAATCAAAAATGGAAGAAAAAAGAGGCAAGAAACAAGGGTCAGAAAGGATGTGGAGAAGAGGGATCACTCGTGCATGTTCAGTTGCTCGGTTGTATTCAGCTCTTTGCCATCCCATGGACTGTAGCATGCCAGGTTTCTCTGTTCATGGGATTTTTCCACTGAAGAATACTAGAGTGAGTTGCCACTTCCTTCTCTAAGGGATCTTCCCGACCCAGGGATCAAACCTAAAACTCCTGCATTATCAGGCAGGTACTTTACCATTGAGCCAAACTAAAAACAGAACTACCATACACCTAGCAATTCCACTTCTGAGTAGTTATCTAAAGAAAACAAAAACAGTGATTTGAAAAGATATGGGTACCCCAGTGTGCACAGCTGCCTTCTTTACCAGAGCCAAGACATGGCAGCAAACGCAGTGCCCGCTGACTGGTGCTGGGTAAAGGAGCCGGGTGCGTTTGCACAACGGAGCGCTGCTCGGCCGAAACCACGGTGAGATCGGCGTCTGCAGCGACATGGGTGGGCCCACGGGACATTACGTGATTAAAAGAAGCCAGACAGAGGAGTCAGAAACTATGATTTCACTTAACTGTGGGATCTAAAAACAAAACAAACAAAATAGAAACACACTTAGAGATGCAGAGAACTGGTGGCTGCCAGAGGGGAGGGAGGCTAGATGAAGTAAGTGAAGGGGGTTAGGGGACACAGATCCCCTATAAGTCAGTATTTCTGACTATAAAAAAAAAGAAGTCACAGGAAGGAGAGGCACAGAATAAAGAACACAGTCAATAATATTGTATATGAGGATGGACGGTACTGGCCCTACTGGGGTGATCATTTCATAATGTATAAAAATACTGAATCACTAGGTATACACCTGAAACTAATACAGTATTGTATGTTAATTATAACTCAATTAAAAATCCAAACCTGGAAGTTCCCTGATGGTTCAGTGGTGAAGACTCCACATTCCCTTTGGGGAAGAATGGATACCTGTACATGAGTGACTGAGTCCCTTTGCTGTTCACCTGAAACTATCACAACATCGTTAATCGGCTATACCGTAATGCAAAATAAAAAGTTTACATAAAAAGAAACTCCAGACTCAGACCGAACAGAGGGCTCAGGTTTGACCCCTGGTTAGGGATCTAGACCCACAGGCCACAGTGAAGACGCTGTGTGCTGCAGCGCAGGCCCGGGGCAGCCGAGAGACAAGCAGAAGCAGCCTCCACCCTGCCAAGAGAAGCCCCCAGAATGGTTAGAGGCTCTGCCAGGACATGGAAGCAACCTAGATGCCCATCAGCAGACAAAGGGATAAGAAAGCCGTGGTACATATACACAACGGAATATTACTCAGCCATTAAAAAGAATTCATTTGAATCAGTTCTACTGAGGTGGACGAAACTGGGGCCTATTATACAGAGTGAAGTAAGCCAGAAGGAAAAACAAAAATACAGTATACTAACGCATAATAATGGAATTTAGAAAGATGGTAACGAGAACCCTGCGTGCGAGACAGCAAAAGAGACGCAGATGTATAGGACAGTCTTTGGACTCTATGGGTGGCAAGGGTGGGATGATATGGGAGAACAGCATTGAAACATGTTAATTATCATATGTGAAATCAGTCGCCAGCCCATGTTTGATGCTCGGGGCTGGTGCACCGGGATGACCCAGGGAGAGGGAATCGGGAGGGAGGAGGGAGGGGATTTCTGGAGGGGGAGCATATGTATACCCATGGCAGATTCATGTCAATGTATGGCAAAAACAACATGATAATGTGAAGAAAATAAAAAAAATAATAATGAAATAAAATTTAAATAAATAAATAAAAAGATGTTACAGTGAAGTCAGAGAAAAAAAAAAAGAGAGAGAGACTCTTGAGAGTCCCTTGAGCAGCAAGGAGGTCCAACCAGTCCATCTTAAAGGAGATCAGTCCTGGGTGTTCATTGGAAGGACTGATGCTGAAGCTGAAACTCCAATACTTTGGCCACCTGATGCGAAGAACTGACTCATTGGAAAGACCCTGATGCTGGGAAAGACTGAAGGCGGGCAAAGAAGGGGACTACAGAGGATGAGGTTGTTGGATGGCATCACCAACTCGATGAACATAAGTTTGAGTAAACTCTGTGAGTTGTTGATGGATAGGGAGGCCTGGTGTGCTGCAGTCCATGGGGTCACAAAGAGTCACACACGACTGACTGAACTGACTGACTGGACAGTTAAAATCCCAAGTGCAGACAGGCGCAGGGGCTAGTGTTTGGGGAAACTTCCCAAATGCCTCTTCCCCAGCATCACCTGCAGGGCATTTACACTGTGTGGACCCTGGCCCTGCCGCTCATCAGGTGAGGGCAGCGGAGAGGCAGGCAGGTGAGATGAGGCTTCCAGCTGTCTCTGCTGGGCAGGGAGGCTGTGGGGGGTGGGATTCCAGGGTCTGCTCAGGCTGAAGGAGGGGATACAGGCTACTGGGCTGCCTCCCGCTCCCCTTCAAGAAGTGTTTTGTGGACAGTGTGGCACAGAGGGAAGCTGGGAGGCAGGAGCTGGGTAAATGAGCAAGGCTGCTGGAGGGAGACTAACAAGCCCCCAGGGAGGGGAGGCTGGGAGAGTCTGGCCTCAGCCTGGCAGTGGTCTCCCCGCCTCTTCTTCAGCTCATTCTCTCACTCTCTTCAGTCACTTTGCTATAGTTACTTAGCAAACTTGGGGCATCTAAGATGAAACCCAGACTAAGATACCCAAACACTCCAAGCTTCCTTGCTGGGATCTTTACAGCAGGCCCTGGGGCTGGCACAGTGGAGGGTGGGCCTATGGCTTGGATTTGCTGTGTGGCTCCGGGAAAATTACTTAACCTGTGTTATCTTGTCACAGGTAACACAGTGACAAGAAGACTAGCAAAACCTAAATAAATCTCACCCACATTTGCTGAAACGTACGCCGCAGTGCTTTGGGATAGAAACTCTGGTCTATGATCTCATTTATCCTCTGGAGCTGGGGGTGTTGAGTGTGTGTTTTGCTGGGTACTTTTGTCCATTTTGTTGGTGAGAACACTGAGGCTCAGAGAGGTGAGCAGGAAGCGCAGAAACCAGGATCTGCTGAACTCTGGAGCCTGAGAAGTTGCGCGATGCCATTTCACCTCTCCACTCTGCCCTCTTTGTGTCAGTTGTGGCCACCTCAGCCCAACAGGCTGTGCTTGGCCAGATGACCCTGAACAGCTCTGTGACCGGCACTGGTGACATCCGTACGCTGCACGAAGCAGGGAGTTTTGCCAGTTTTGTTTCCTGCTATGTCCCAGAACATAGCGTAGTGTTCAGCTCATGGTAGAGCCTCAGATATTTGTTGAATGAATGAATTTAGAGAGGCTTGATAGGACCATAGTCAAGGAATGCCCTGAGCCCAGCCCATTTCTATGCATAGGGTAGGCCATGTTCCATAAATGAACACGTCTGCCAAACAGCTGCATAAATGACCACTGGGATTTAGGGGTGCAAACAGTATCCTCACCTATCTGAGAAAGGTTCAGGACCCTGCAGGATGGGCACCATGACACCGATGTTGCTGGGACCCCTGGAGCCCACCATGCCTGTTCCTGGTCAGGACTGTGTTGACTATTTCAGCCTCTCCCTCTGCTTAAAGTCCTCTGTCTCCCATAGCTTGTTGGAGAAGAGTTACCCAACTTTGTCCAAATCCTGAAAAGCCTTCTATGGTCTGTCCTGTGTCAGTCAGGATTCTCCAGAGAAAGTGACCAATAGGGAATATGACCATATTATATGCACACATACACACATGTGGAGGGAGAGGGAGGATGAAAGAAGTTATTTTAAGGAAGGTCAGGCAAGCAGACTTAAAGCAGGATTTTTATGCTATAATCTTGAGGCAGAATTCCCTCCTTTCCAGAAAACCTCAGTTTTTCTTTCTTAGGGCCTTCTACTGATTTTGTGAGGCCCACCTCCACATTAGAAAAATAACCTCCTTTACTTACAAAGTACACTGATTGTAGATGTTGATCGTATCTACAAACTCTTCATAGCACAATCTAGCTCGTGTTTGCCCAAACAACTAGGCACCATAGCCTGGCTGAATTAACACATGAAATTCACCCTGCAGCCCCTGCCTGCCTCTCTGGTTCACCTTACAGCACACTCTCCCTTGACCTCTGGTTCTCCCTCCGCTGACCTTGCCCCTCCTGGAGCGCCCCCTGCTCTGTTTGGTCGGGGGAGTCAGGTCTTTGCAACTGCGGGCCCCTCTTATCCCTCCTGTCTGGTGAACTCACACTGATGCTAAGACGCTGGCTCAAGCACTGCTTCCCCGATACCATTTCCCACCCTCACTGGTGTCATCCTTTGTGTGATTGTGATGATGGGGGCAGAACCAAGTCTGTTTTTCTCACTGCAGTATCTATCCCACACGCTAGTGGGCAACACTAGATGCTCAGGAAACGTCATCTGTGTGATGAGGACCCCAGAACCCCCAAGGCGTCACTGCGGTTGGCACTGCAGAGCTGAGTGGGAGCTGTGAGGGAGCTGTTTTAAGTACAGAATATCCCTGGTGATCTGGCATGGAGGCTCAGAAGATGCAGAATCAAAAGGTTTGCCTTCAGAAATGCAGATACAGTTGTGTGGGAAAGCACTCTTTGTAGGAAGCCCTTCATGAACACTCTGAACTCCAAAGGTGCCTGTAGCCTGCAGCCTAGGCCCCAGAGGGACCCTTAGAAGATTGCACTCTTGCCCTGCCAGCCTTAGAACTACCAGAGCATTTCTAGAGGGTCAACCTCTGCACTGATCTGCATTTAAATGCTCTGTTTCAGCCCCAGCACTAGCGAGAGCGCACATCTGCCTCAGATGAAAATCCGCACAGAGCTCTGTCAAATGGATGGTTCCCCATCTCCACTCTGAGCTTTGTGGTGCTGATAAGGGCCCCTCAGACCTACTCAATGGTGGAGGATAAGGAGGGTAGCCACCTTCCAGGAACCCCAACCCCAGACCAGGAGTCCATGTTGGGGGGGGGGCCCTTGAGTGAGCATGGGCAACTCAGGAGCCAGGAAGCTGAGGCTCATATCCTGGCTCCACTAGCTATTAGCTGTGTGACCCTGGACAATTTACTTACTCTCTCTGAGTCTGTGTTGCTTCATCTGTAAAATGGGGTTGATAATTATTTCACCCGAAATGATTATGATGATGAGATGAGAGTCTTTGTGGAAAGCCTTGCAGCAGTGCCTGGCTCCAATACCTTTGAACTGTTCAGTACATTTTGAATATACATAGAAGATAGAAGTGTTAGTTGCTCAGTTGTCTACAACTCTTTGCAACCCCATGGACTGAAGCCCACCAGGCTCCTCTGTCCATGGAATTCTCCAGGCTAGAATACTGGAATGGGTTGCCATTTCCTTCTCCAGGGGATCCTCCTGACCCAGGGATTGAACACAGGTCTCTTGCACTGCAAGCATTTTCTTGATCATCTGATTACATATGTATACTTAGCCTCTCTGAGCTTGCATTTCATCTGTTTACACATGCAGATACATTCATACATATACGTACATACACACATCTGCCTCCCCATCCGACAATACATTTGATTACTGAAAGATAGATAATGATCCCCTGGCTGCCTATTCTCCAGAGTCTGCTTCCAGAGTAATATTTCTAAAATGAGAATCATATCATGTCACTTTCCTGTTTAAAAATTCCTCCTTGGCTCTCGCGTTTCTCCTGGGATAAAGAGGGAGCCCTCCACACAGCCTACAAGCACGCACACGGCCCTCCTCCAGTTTCCAGGATGCACCAACCCCTGAACCATTCTGTCTGCTGCATCTCTCGGTCTTCTCAGTTTCTTGACTTTAAGATCTTTCCTCCTTGGGGGTCTTCATAAAACACTTTCTTCCCACGCCTTCCTGTCCTTTGTTTTCCTGGGAAACGCTATTCCCCATACCTGAAATGCCTAATTTACTGGGTAGCTTTTGCATTGTTTTTCTCCCCGCTGCTAAGTTTCTGACATCAGGGATCTTATCTGTTGTGGAAGCTGCTGTGTTCCCAGCTTCCGCGATGGGCTCTGGCATAAGAAACTCCCTGAACACGTGACTGAGCAAAGGGGGCTTGCTCAGGCCTCCCTCGGTCCCCCTCTCAGATGGCCATGCCTGCCTGCCAGCTGAGAAGCGTCTTCTTCTGCAGTCATCTGCTGAGGTCTCCTCCGGGCCAGGGTCTGTGCCACGACTCCTGAGTGCCACTGTGCCCACAGCCAGCCTGCTCTCCAAAGATGCGGTCAGCTCCCTCCAGCTGGCTGTAGGCAATTTCTGCCCCTCTTGCTGGGTCAAACAAAGGCAAGGATGCAGTTAGAGCTGAGCAGCTGCTTTAGAAAGTGCTCAGAAGAACCTGCCCAGGACAGGGGGTCACAGAAAGCAGCATCCTCTTCTTGGGCAGCAGCCGGTGTTGCTAGCGCAGGTCCAGCTGTCAGGATGGACCCAGCTGGACTCACTGACAGCTTTCTACTGCCTCACGGGAGTGCTGTGTCTGCCTTCTCCCTGCTTGAATGCAGATGGCAGGTCCCCAAGAGACTGCAGGTATCTTCTGCAAATGCCCAATAAGCTGGGCCACTGGGCTGGGCACACAGGGACCTGTGCTTCTGCCAAACAGAGGGAGGAGTACAGAGGCTCAAGGATGGGCCTGTGGATCAGAGAGAGCTGGACTTGTGTTTATGTTCTGCTGCTTCTTGGCAGTATCATTTTAAGAAATTCTTCAGGGACTTCCCTAGTGGTCCAGTGGCTAAGATGCTGTGCTCTTAATTCAGGGGGCCTGGGTTTCATCCCTGGTTGGGGAACTAGATCCCACACACTGCCACTAAGAGTCCACATGTGGCAATGAAGTTCCTGTGTCCTGCAACTAAGATTCAGCACAGCCAAATTAGAAAAAAAGAAAAAGCAAGAAATTATTCAGCCTTCCTGGGCCTCAGTTACTTCTCCTACATGCTTCCTTGTAGGACTATGGGGAGGATTAAATGAGATCACATCTAGTTAAGCTCTATAAATGATAGCCCTGGTGGATTTTACACAGTCAGGACATTTTTCCTGGCTTTCGTAATGGTTTCAGTGGGCAAAACTTCCTGGATTCCTCCCTGTCCCAAAGCACATCTGTCCACACTACTCACCTGTGCTCATCGCTTGCTGCATCACTTGGCTCTCCTCCTTTTTTTGGCTGCACCGGGCAGCACAGGGGATCTTAGTTCCTTGATTGGGGATTGAAACTGTGCTCCCTGCATCGGAAGGTGGATTCTTAGCCACTGGACCGCCATGCCATGGAAGCCCCTTTTCTCCTGGTTTTGCATGCATATCCATTACCTAATTAGGTTGGAGATGAGGAAGTTTCACCTGAGCTACCTGCTGTACCCCGGACCCCATCCTCTAACCCCTCGGAGCTGACCGGTGCTGGGCTAGGTCCTTCAATCCATGCATTCTTGTCATCACCGCCTGCCGCATTCACTCCCAAAGAGCTGCGTCCTAGCCCGGTGCCCTCCGGGTCAAGCCCCAGCCCTTTAAAGTCTCCTGTCAGTGTGTGTATGCGTGCGTGTGCTTCTGGACTGCCGTCCTGCTTCCCACGATCCCTCAGATGCCATCTCCCTATAGAAATCCTTTCTTTCCACAGTTGTGCTGGGGGAGGTAGGCCATCCCTCCCTTCCTCTCTCTGTGGGATGTCAGTGGTAGGACACCAAGAAAAAGATCAGGTCCTCCTACCAAAATCATTAACAGCACTTCCTGGATACTTCCATGGGCCAGGAGTGGACCATGCATGAACTCCCTCTACCAGCACTAGATTCCCACCCTCCTCTCTAGCCCTTAGGAAGATGTAGGCTTGCAAAGTTTGTTTCCAGAACCAAGAGGGCCTGCTGTCAGTAACATTCCCTTAAGTGGAAGCAAGCCAATTTTAGGTATAAGTTTTCTCAGAGTCTGAGAAAACTTATAAGTCTGAGTCTAAAAAGCTCATGGATGGAGTACTGAGAATTTCTGAAGCCAGTGAGGCTCTACCTTTGCAGAGAGTATTTGTGCCAGTGACCTTGGCAGCTCAGATGTCCCACGCTTGTTTCTGCTTTGCTTTTTTGTTTTTGGCTGCATCACGTGGTTTGTGGGATTTTGGTTCTCAAATCAGGGGTTGAACCTAGGCCGTGGCAGTGAAAGCGCCAAGTCCTAACCACTGGCCTGCCAAGAAATCTCCCTGCTCTGCTTTTAATAAGACTCCCCAGGCTTGCTTTCAAATCAGGAACTCGATGCCGACTTCTAATGGGTGGCTGTCTGTATTCTTTGTCTGATAGGATGTAACAACCCGAGTGGTTCTCAAAGATGCCTATGCAGATCCTGCTACAGGGGTCTATGAGGCTAAAACAATTTTTACGATAAGATTAAAACCTTGTTTTCCTTTTATGCTGTGTGAGTAAAAGTGTTGGCACCTCAGGATGAATTAAGGCAGTGGCATCAAATGACATTAGTGGTCACTATTCTATACTTCCATGCATTTGAAGGTTAAAAACCAAGCCAATTTCACTTAAGAATTCCCTTTTGGAAGCAGTAAAAGGTTACTAATTGTATTAAACCTTGACTCTTAAGCACACAACTTTTTAGTGTTCTTTGTGACAAAACGGGAAGCATACCTGAGACCTCTCTGTGCTCCACGGGAAGGACATTAATGGTCTTGAGGAAAAGCACCCGGGCTACTCTGTTACAAGCAGAACTGTTTTTGTTTTCTTTCATAAAACACCATTTTAACTTAAAAGAATGACTAGCAAACAGATGATTCAGAGTTGGGTAGTTAGTAGAAAATTTCTTGACAATGAAGAGAGTGAGCCTTGTACTTCAGGTAAAACAACTGACTGACTTTGTGGGAGATGATAAAATCTGAGCTTCCACATGAAAATTAAGAATTTAGAAAACTTGTAACCCAGGACTTGACAGGGTCCCCTTAATTCAAGACTTCCCTGATGAGGTCAGTGGGGACCACTAATGACATTTTTTTTTAATATTGTATAATGCCATGCGTCAACATTGAGAAAAATCTGCAAAACTGAGCAAAGCAATATTTTCCAAATGACCAGTGCATTGTAAGATCATGAATCGGGGCGTAAGTTATGTTCAAAATGCAAGACAGATCAGTGGATTTTAAAGGAAGAGTATAAAGAGCCCATTGACATGGTTTTGAGTTTCACACTACAACTAGCCTTTAGGAAATGACCACTATGCATTGGGAAAGCTGGATAGACACATGTAAACCAATGAAATTGGAACACACACTCACACCACACACAAAAATAAACTCAGAATGGCTTAGAGGCGTAAATATAAGACAAGACACCGTCAACCTCCTGAAAGAGATCACAGGCAAAACATTCTCTGATATAAACTGTACCAGTGTTTTCTCAGGTCAGTCTCCCAAGGCAGTAGAAATAAGAACAAAAATAAACAAATGGGATCTAATCAAATTTATAAACTTTTGCTTTTTATAGAAACATGTGATGGTATATTGTTCTCATTTTTAAGTGAAATTAAATATAATTTAAACTACAACTACTCAGTTGTAGTTTCCAATATGGTACATATCAATCGATAAAACCCATGTAGACACAAGTTCTCAGAGTCCTGGAGGCTTCTGAAAAATGCAAAGAGGTCTTGGTGGTGATAAAGAATCTACCTGCCAATGCAGGAGATGTGGATTTGATCCCTGGGTTGGGAAGATCCCCTGGAGGAGGAAAAGGCAACCCACTTCAGTATTCTTGCCTGGGACTTCCCATGGAGAGAGGAGCCTGGTGGTCTATAGTCTGTGGGGTTACGAAAAAGTCAGACGTGACTTAGGGATGAAATAACAACCATAACAACAACAAAAGGGGTCTTAAGACCCCCAAAGTTTAAGAATTTCTGGAATAATGGACAAGACCATAAGATTTGGGATCAGGCTAAACTGATTTTTAATCCTAACTAGGCTGCTTACTAGACTTGGAAAGTGACTTTGACTTCTCTGAAAGTTCCCTATCAATCACTAAAATGGGACAAGTGGCACAGTGTCCCCTATTTCTTTTAAACTATAGTTGATGTATAATACTGTATTAGTTTTAGGTGTACAACATAGTGATTCAACATTATAGCTTCAGTTCAGTTCAGTGGCTCAGCCGTGTCTGACTCTTTGTGACCCATGAACTGCAGCATGCCAGGCCTCCCTGTCCGTCACCAACTCCCGGAGTTCATGCAAACTCATGTCCATTGAGTTGGTGATGCCACAGCTTACACTTCACTTAAAGTCAGTATAAACTATTGGCTATCTCCCCTGTGCTGTACAAGATATGCCTGTAACTTATTTATTCTGCACATGGTAGCTTCTACCTCTCAAACCCCTTCCCCAACCTGGCCTCTTCCCCTGCTTTTCTCTCCCCAGTGGTAACCTCTGATTGTTCTCTCTGTGTGTGAATCTGTTTCTGTTTTATTATATGCATATACATTCATTTGTTTTGATTTTTAGATTCTACATACAAGTGAGCTCATACACTATTTGTTTTCTCTAACTTATCTCACTAAGCATAACACCCTTCATGTCCATTCACACTGTTGCAAATGGCCTATTTCAATGACAACCCGAGGGAACCGAATGAACATGTGCAGGTGGAGCAGAGAGGTCTCTGTTTAGCCTGACTCACCCAAGAGGAGAGAACAGAGGAGACCCACGGAAAGAAGGGCCGTGGGGTGCCTGCAAAGGGCTACTCAGAGGAAAAATCACTTCCCGTTGGATGGCCCTGCCTTGCGCTTTCATGCTGGTTACAGATTCTTACACTGTGACCTTTAGAGAAACACTGTATAACTTGTTTTTTTTCTCCTTCTCAGTGAATTAAGCTTAATTTCATTTTGTAAGCTGGCAGCTCTGCCCAATACAACTAAAGATGTCGAGGGAGCTGAAAAGCCAAGCTTGGAAACACTGACTCTGGACGCAGCCAATGTTCCTGACAAGGGCCCTCTGAGCCCTGGTGTTCTGGGCCTGCCAGCTTTCCCTTTCTCTGGAGGTTGTTCCCCTGCCTCCCCTCCCCTCTCCTCCCCAGACACTCTCTTCTCCCTCCAGGAGATGGCTGGGGACAGCGGTGAGGGCTGCCCTCGTTGTTGAGCTTTGGAACCCATGTCTGGCAGAGAGCAGTGCCATCATTTCCAAAGCAGGAAGTCAGGTCTCCTCCCAAAGCTCTAAAGTTTATAATTTGACCAATTATCTTTGTTATTTCAATCTCTGTTTCGTGAGCTTTTGGGGAAAAACATCTGAGGGCCTGTTTTCATGGCTTTCTCTTCTCTTTGACATGTGCTACTCGGCACGTCAGTAACTCAGGGAGGAGGCATATACCTGGGTCATTTTCTGCAGCCCCCACCCCCAGTCAGGAAGCATGGGGCTCTCCCCATTGCCCATGGGCATCTCCAAGGGTGCTTCCCAGGTGGCACAGTGGTAAAGAACTGGCTGGCAGATGCAAGAGATGCGGATTTGATCTCTGGGTTGGGAAGATCCCCTGGAGTAGAAAATGGCAACCCACTCCAGTACTCTTGCATGGGAAATCCCATGGACAGAGGAGCCTGGCGGTCTACAGTCAAAGAGTTGGACACAACTGAGCGACTGAACACATGCACACACACGTCTCCAAGGGCACATCTCCTGCCCAAACCCAGGACAGACACGGGATTTTGTGACTCTCCCAACCTTCCTCCCTTCGGGCTGGCAGCGTGGGGACAGTCTCACTGAGTCTCAGGACATGCCAGGAGCCACAACACACACAGGAACCACTCAGCTACTCTAGAGCAGGGCACGCTCAGGCTCCACCCCGTGAGGCGCTGGCAGAACCCAGCAGAGAAACATCCCCCCAAGAGCGTGTGCTAAGCTCACCCTCAGGAGTGGGTTTACCTGGGGCTCCAGGCAGGGAGGGCCAGCCTGACCTGTAGGTGGCAGGGTGGCCCCGGTGGGCCCACTGGGCTTCTGCCAGCCCCTCTCCCAGCTTCGCCTACCCGCCATGATGGCCTCGGCTCAGGCAGCCCCCCTTCTCTTTATTGGCTCCTTGCCCTTTAGATTCCAGCTCCAGCCCCTACCCTCACCTCCCACCCCTAGAGCAGCTTTCTCCAATCTTCACATCCAAGTCAAATCTCCCTACTTTTGGATGTCATAGCAATCTTGTTCCTCTTCTTTGTAGCACTTTTCATGGTTGTCACATTACACGTGTGTCTGAAATGACTGAGCAAATGTCAACCTTCCCCATGAAACCTGGACCCATGAGGGTAAGGGGTCACACTGTTCCATGCACCATCATCTCCTTGGTGTTAGCAGAGAACCTGACACACGAGGTACCCAACAAACACACAAGGAGGGAATGAATGGAGGGATGGGCGATGGCATGAGACTGCTGTGTCCCTCCCAGCAGGGGATGCCCACCCGGCCGTGGCTGCACGGTAACGCGGCCGTTCCTACGAAGCTTTCCTGCCTGTGAGACTCTCTGAGCTTCCTGGGGGGGCAGACATGAGGTTTTTTCCCACAGTAGTAAAACCCTTCATGAGGGGAACGGCCTCTCTCATTTAACTGGGAGCTTCTGACCAAGGAGCAACCCCCAGAGACTTAGTGTCAGGAGGTGGGGTGTAGAATAAGAAGGCTCCTGGGTGGAGACTGAGCGGAACTCAGAACTAAGATCTCCTCTGTAAAATGGGTGGTTTTAAGTTAAAATAGGACCATATTCGAAGACGTGCTTGCTAAGCCATGATGCCTGCTGGGCTGTGTTTTGAGGGATTGTGGGGGAATCTATAGATGTGAGGGTTGGACCAAAAAGAAGAATGAGCCCTGAAGAACTGCTTCTTTCACACGCGGTGCTAGAGAAGCTCGTGAGAGTCCCTTGGACAACAAGGAGATCAAACCAGTCCATCCCAAAGGAAATCAACCCTGAATATTCACTGGAAGGACTGATGATGAAGCTAAAGCTCCAATACTTTGGCCACCTGACGTGAAGAGCTGACTCATTGGAAAAGACCCTGATGCTCGAAAAGATAGAAGGCAGGAGGAGAAGGGAATGACAGAGGATGAGATGGTTGGAAGCCATCACTGATTTGGTGGACATGAACTTGGGTGAACTCTGGGAGATGGAGGTCTGGCATGCTGCAGTCCATGGGGTTGAGAAGAGTCGGACACAACTTAGTGACTGAGCAACAACTACAGAGGCAGAGCAGGGGACCCAGGGGTAACAGAGAACAGGAGACAATAGCCCTCCTGCTTGTATTCTAGATGGCCATCACTGCCAGGCAGAGGTCTGGCCGGGAGAGCTTCCCGTGCCATGTGCAGGACACCGCCTGACCCCGGCCATGACTCCTGCTCTGCGGGGACACCTTCAGGGGTGGCGTCTCCAGGCCGTCATGCTGCAGGGGTGAAGTGTGAGGGATGCGGTGGTGGTGGGGTCACGGGGGGTACTCACAGTTCCGTCACGTCCCTGGGGATGCCTCTGGGAAGGGCACGGAGCCCGCGGTTGCTGCAGCGCACCACCGTGTCCACACAGGTGCACTGCTCAGGGCAGCGCGGGCCCAGCTGGCAGCTGCTCTCTTCGTTGCCTGCGGAGGGCCCACGGTGAGCGAGGCAGCAGAGGGCCCCGCCTGCCCGGTGATGCGGCCGCCCCTGACCCAGCTGCTAAACTGAAACGGGGGCTCTCAGCTTCGAGCCAGACCTGGGGATGAGGAGCTTGCTGGTCTCATCCATGGCTGAAGGGAGAGGAGGGGCACCTGGGTTGGGAAATAGGGCTGTCTATCTTCTCCCACGTTTAACGTCAAACAAAGATGCTAGAAACTCGATTAACCAGATACTAGAAAGGGATGCGGCCACTGTTAACCAGCTCAGGAGTAAGCCAAATGGGGCCTTCCCTGGCAGGCCAGTGTTAAGACTTGGTGACTCTACTGCAGGGGCGCGGGTCTGACCCCTGGTAGGGTGACCAAAGGAGTAAGCCAAGCTGACCTCAGGTGTGGTCCTGGTGGAGCAGGCCGTCCATCCCCTTCCTCCCACTCCTGTTCTCCACATCTTCCACTACACAATCCCTCTGGGGTGGTGACTGTGTCCCCAGCTCCCATTATACCTGAACCTCAGTTAATTTACAAACCAGGTTGTCCACCTCTGTTTACCTAAAGTTGACCCAATAAAAACCGTGCTGGCCTGAATTTATGCAAAGAAACATGTGTCTCTGTAATCCTAATGCTCAAAGCCTTGGATCTTCAGCTGTTGTACTGCCTGGCCCAGGACAGGAATTTCCCAGAAGCTCATTTGGAAGTCTGCTTCTCATGAGCACCTGCTCTGAGTCTCATGATGATGCAGGCAGCAAAACTGCAGGCCAGGGTTCCCACATACGGTTGTGTAGGTGGCATACTGCTCAAGGATGCCCCATCACCTAACGGGCACCAAACTCATTGTGGATACAGCAGATTAGGATATCTGGTTCAAGAGTGTCTTCAGAGATGGCCACAAAGCATCTTGCTTTAACAAAAGCAGCATCTTACAATAGATTTCTAACTGATGGAAGTCTTAAGGTCTTTAGAAAGAGGCAACTGTTTTTAATCTGCATGATGGAGCTGTGTGGGCCAGCAAGCAGGCCTGCAGAGCCCGTCAGAGCTCCGGCTGCCGGCCGAGGGCAGAGGAGACTCAGGTTTCAGAGGTCCTGAGCTACAGATATCCCTGCCCACGCCTCCCTTCTCTCCTCGCTTCCTTGCCTAGCCCGGCCCTGCCCCCAGCCTTCTCACCGTCACAGGTGAAGTCCTGGACGGCCACGTCCTGGATGGGGATCTCCTTGAGGAAGAAGGGCTTCTGGCACCGGGGGTTCCCACTCACTATCCGTCTCTTCCTCAGCCATTTCCCGAGCCAGGCCAGGTGGCAGTTGCAGTTGAAGGGGTTGGAGAGCAGGTTTCTGGGAGGAGAAAAGGGGCCCCCTGAGTGCTCAGCATCTGTCCGGGTCCCTGGGGGGCTGGTCCTGGACCAGCTGGACCCAGGTCTGCAAGCCTAGAACCTGGCTCTCCAGGAAGGTCTGCTTCCAGTGCAGGGGAATGAGGAAAGAGGAAGAAAGTCTAGAAAAAGAAGCCAGAATCTCTTCTACAGCCCGGGGGGCAGTCTTTGCAAGGATCTCATTCTAGACCTCTGCCGACAGACATGACCCGGTCTCCTGCCACGCCCTCCTTGTTCAATGGGCTCTACCTGTGTGAACCGACTCAATTTCTCACACTCAGAGCCTTCACTAGAAGCTGCTCCTCCAGTCGGGGATGAAGTCCTCTACCGTGTGCCTGGCTGGCCCCTCAGCTTAAATGACCCCTCCCCAAAGAAGCTCTGGGCTTCCCAGGTGGTGGGAGTGATAAAGAATCCATCTACGATGCAGGGGACATGGGTTTGATCCCTGGGTTTGGAAGATACCCTGGAGGAGAGCATGGTAACCCACTCTAGTATTCTTGCCTGGGAAATCCCATGGACAGAGGAGCCTGGGGTTACAGTCCATGGGGTCGCAGAGTCGGACACAACTGAAGCAACTTAGCACACAAAGGGAAGGGAAGTTCATCTCAAGGGAAACGGGAGGTTCTGCCCCATTCTGTCCTCGCTTCAGCCGCCTGCATTTCGTCCACAGCACACGTCAGAGGACTCACTGAGAGGAGGGCCCATCGGGTCCGCCCTGCTCTGTGACTCCAGGAACCAGCAGGATGTCAGCGCAGGCACTTGATGTGCATCTGTCAGATGCAGTGAGGGAGGAACAAGGGGGTTTCCTAGGGGCTGGAATGGGGCTGAGTGCTGTGTAAACCCATGCTCTCCTTCAGACTCATCACAGCGACCCTAGGAAGGACATGACATGGTCCTCACTCCACAGATGAGGGACACAGAACTGAGGGAGGTGGAAGAACAGGGCCAGAGAACCCACGAGGGGCTGCGGGTTGACGTGGCAGTTGAGGGCTTGGGAGTCGGTCCTTCCTGGATTCGACTCTGGCTCTGAGAGTCAGCAAGTGTGAGAAGGAGGGTAAGTTCCTCCTCCTGACGGAGTGGGTTCCCTCCATGTGACGCTAGCCCTCCGGGCATCTTTTGTGCTTTTGGATTCCCAGTGTGGAGGCATCTAGGAGAGGTGAGAAGTGGGCTGAGATAAGCCAACCTCCCCTGCTAGTTCCTTGTCCATTGTCCTCCATGTTGATGTCACTCATTCATTCAACTCATCCACTTGTTCAACAATTATATAATGGGTAGTACTGAGCACCAGGCTCAGAAGCACGCAGTGAGGACAGAGCAGTGAACAGAACAGTCATATATCCCTGTTCTTCTTCCTTTTAGAGCTTATATTCCAGCTGATGGGAGGCAGATAGTTTCTAATTAAGAACACTGGAGTTGGTTGCCATTATCTTTCCCAGGGGATCTTCCTGACCCAGGGATTGAACCTGTGTCTCCTGCATTGCAGGTAGATTCTTTACCATCGGAGCCACCAGGGAAGCCCAACAACAAAAAGTATAGTATGCTAGGGAATGGTCAGTGCTATGGAAAACAATTAGAAAAGCAGGGCTGGAAGAACTGGGGGTGATGGCAGAGGCAACTGACACTGGAGCAGACAGAAGGCGAGGAGGGAACCGGGAGAAGGGCTTTGCAGGCAGTGGGAGCAGCAGTGCGAAGTTGTCAGGTGGCAGTGGGCCTGGGGCACGCGGCAGAACAGCGAGCAGGCTGATGGTACCGAGGGACTCGATGGAGCGGGGCCTCTAGTGCATTCTGGAACTTGGCTTTTATTCCCAGCGAGGTCAGTGTCTGGGATCGTGAACATGGGCAGCCACAGGAGATGCAGGAATAGCTCTCTCCTCTGTCTACCAAAGGGTCTTTGGAGAAAAGAAGAGAGGGGGAAAAGAGCGAGCAACTAAGGGTAACAGAGCCACATGGAAATATGATGGACAGCTGTAAAAGCTGACACACACTGAGCACGCTCCCTACCTCAGGGCCCTGCTGTGCGTTTCACAAATACTAACAGATTCAGTCCTCATAACCTCCCCACGAGGAGGATTATGAGAAGTGACAGCAAAGGCACAGAGAGGTGAGGTGCCTTTTCCAAGGGCACGTAGCCAACGTGAGCTAGAGCTAGGATTGGGGGCCAGAAAGTCTGGCTCTAGAGCCACAAGTTTTCACCATTATTCTAGACAGCGTCCCTTAGCGACGCAGTGGATTTTGTGGGCAGGAACACTCGTCCAGAAAGCTAGATTCTAGCTGGCTCTGATACACACTGAAGCAGTCAGTGACATCACTTAAAAAAATCCCTGTCAGATCATGTCACTGGCCCGCTTAAAACCTTTGGTGGCCTCCGAACATGCTGTGGTTAAAAACCAAATGGCCCACGGCTGTCCTGCAGCCTGGCCCTGGCCTCCCCTCCGGCCTTGCCCACTCTGTATGTGAGCACTTTAGGCAGTGCCCAGTTCTGCATCTCTGCCCTGCTTTAAGCCAGGGCTTTCGCACACGCTCTTCCCAGTGGAGGAAATGCACTTTCCACCTTTCTGAACAAGCTAATTCCCACTCACCTTCCAGAACACAGCTCCACTGTTCCTTGACAAGGCCTGTGTTAGGCTGGCATATCACTGTGGGCCTCTGTTCTGTGGCAGCTCACTCTGCTGTGAGCTCCAGGAAGCAGGGCCCACGCCCGTGCCTCCTTAGCATCTAATGGTGCTTGGCATGGGGTCGGGGGTGCTGGCACATGTTGAAGTTGACAGATGGAGTCAAAGACAGTCGGGGGCTGGGAGGGGAGAGGGGTGCAGGCGAGGTCCCTAGAGAGCGTGTGTGGTGGGTCCCGGGGGACTTACATGGTGGACAGGGAGACAAGTGTGGTGAAGGCTCCGGGGGTGATGGTGGTGATCCGATTGTCGTAGAGCGAGAGCAGCCTCACTGAGCTCAGGCCAGCGAAGGTGTCATTGCTCACGCAGCTGATCAGGTTGCTTCTCAGCATCCTGCAGGGAGAGGGTGCGGGGAGCAAGCACAGGTGTCGTCTTTTCCCACCCACCCTTTCTGTGTGTGTGTGTGTCTGTGTCTGTGAGTGTAGGGCACTCCTTCTTCCTGCCCCACGGGTGTGTCTCTGAGTGCAGGGCACTCTGTTTGCCGACTCCACACTCAGATCCGTCATGATGCTGAGGTCTGCCATGTGATAGCTGGGCCTGGGGCCACCTGTAAATGTGTGTGCACATTCTTGGCTGTGGATGCTTTATCTATAATAGAAGCAGGTGTCGTGTGTGTGTATATGTACCCACATGCATATTGTTTGGTGGCTAGTGTATGTATGGGTGTTTGGGGGAGGGGGAGAATCAAGATGTGGCTCTGGACACCAGCTTGTGTGTGTGTGCTGATATACACATGCCTGTTTGTGTCTATGTTTATCTGTGTGTTGCATGTATGTCTCTATGTCATTTTACGTATGTGTGTCATGACTATGTTTGCGTAAATGTATGCCTGTTTCGGGTATGAATCTGCATCAGTGTATATGTGAGGGCAAGTGTGTGTGTGTGTCCGTGTGTGTGTGTCTTGGGGGTACACGCTAAGTTCTTTCCCATTCAGGGCTGGGAAATGCCTAACATCTCTCTGGCTGAAGGAAGGAAAGGATTCCACCGCCCAGGCCAGCGCCCCAGCCCATCTGCTACCCACCAGCCCTCACTGGCCCCGGCCCCTGCTTCCCCATCTCCGTCCCTCTGGCCTCGGCCCAGGTCCCAGGGACTCACAAGGTCTTGAGGCCACTGAGGCCACGGAACACGCGCCCGTGCACCGTTTCTAGCTGGTTCCCCGTCAGCATCAGCTCTTGCACGCTGGCTGCACCGTCAAATGCGCCCTCTCTCACTTCCTTGATCCTGTTGTTACTCAAGTTTCTGGAGGGAGGGACAGAACAGATCAGGACTCAGGGCAGGCATGGCTAGCTCTGGGTGCCCCCAGGACTGAGGACTGCCTGGGGGAGGCTCCATCTTGGGCTTCCTGACCTTCAGTCTTTAGCACCCACGCCCCAGGAAACAGGGAGCCCAGACCCACATGGGGTGGGTGGGGAGGTTACCTTCGTGAAATAGACTGTGCAGTGTTTGAAGTCTTTCAGTACAATTCTCTTTTCTGTGCCCTGGGGACTGGCAGATTTAAAATGGTTCTCAAACTTATTTTCTCTCTTCAAAAGATACTCTCACTAAGTAGTGATGCTCAAGAGGACAGCAGGAGAAAAATATCAATCACGCCTAGTCTCTATGGGGGTGAGGCATTTGTAGAACCTTCTGCTCTTCATCACGTGAGATTCCCGATACAAATGGACCCTTTCTAGTTACTACTTCCTGTGCACTTATTAGGTACTAGGCACCAGGTGAGGGGTTTGGCCAACAGAATCACATCAAATCCTCAAAACAATGGCCATCAGATGGATATTATTTTTATCATCGTCTATTTTATGGATGAGGTGACTGAGATTCAGAGAGGTTAGGTAACTTGCCCACAGTCACACAGCTGAGAGCGCTGGGATTGGAGCCCAGGCTTTTAAGCATGTAGAAAAGCCTCCAGCGAACTGCTTTTCCTAGCTGGATATTCCTTTGGAGATGTGGATGCCCGCCCCTTCTATCAGGGCTCTGCAGGATTCAGGGTTTGGGACCCCGTGTTTTCCTAAGCGGGCTCAGTCCTATTAACCACTTTGGATTCCACTCTTGAGCTCAGACAGCAGGCTCTTCCCTGCTACGCCCAACACCACATGGCAGGCTGTATGGGAGAGCTGAGTGGCGGGCAGGTGCCGCAGAGCTGTAGGCGCTGTGAGGGGCCGGGGGTCTCCACAGACCACTCAGATGGCCTGAAAGGCAGCCTTGGCTGGCTGCCTGGAATGGAAAACATTGGTGTTTATAGGAGCTGAATGAAGAATCCAGCCTCCTCAGCAAACAGCCTTATTCATCATAGACCTTATTCTATGACTGGGATCCTCGTAGGTGGACATGGAGTTGCTGACTGGCTGAGTGCCTTGAGCTTACTAGAACTGAGGGCTCATGAGAAAGACAGCTGTCTCTCTGGACACGCTGAGGCCCAGGGCGGGGAGGGCACTGCTCCTGAGCCCAGAGCACTAAAGGGTAGACAGCACTCCCTGAGTCCCTGGCACTATGCTTCTCTCAAGGGCCCTCCTAGCGGGGCCTGGGGCGGACTCAGGGCCACCCCCCACCCCCGCAGAGGGATGTGTGAGTGCCAGCTAAGTCGCTCTGCTGCGTCCGACCCTCTGCGACACTGTGGGCCACGGCCCGCCAGGCTCCTCTGTCCATGGGACTCCCCAGACATGAATGCTGGAGTGGGTGGCCATGCAGGTCACTTGGAAAGCTTTGAGTTTCCACAGTCCTCATGACCCTTATGGGGAACAGCTCCTAGCTTTTCTTTGCACCCCTTAGCACAAGTGATTCTTATGAAATCTCATTTTTCCCACCAGATAGGAAAGGACACAGAGGTTCAGAATGGTTTGGAAAGGCACAGCAGAGTCCAAAGTCCTGGCTCTGTGTCGACCCTCCTTTGCCCCCGTGCCCTGTCAGGATGACCGTCCAGACCGTAACCTGAGGGCACTGGTCCCACAGAGCTTGCGGAAGTCAAGCAGACTCAGCCGCAGACCCAGCTGGCTTCAGCCACTCTGAAGGGCAGAATCCCAGCTGACCCATCACCTCTAGGGGTGTAGGGGTGGTGGTGGGTCCCAGCAAATAAGGTCTGTTTACTTAAAGAGTTGCCGTCAGGATTTGCCTGGCGGTCCAGTGGCCAAGACTCCACACTCTCAATGCAGGCGGCCTGGGTTTGATTCCTCATCAGGGAACTAGATCCTATACGCTGCAGCTAGGAGTTCTCAGGCCTCACCTAAAGATCCTTCATGCCTCAACTAAAAGGTCCCATTTACCACAACTAAAATCCAAATAAAATACAATGCCCATCACATAAGCTTTGTTCAGGCAAGACTTATCATGCTATTGGTTGTGAGTGCAATAAATAAATAAAATAAAATAAGGGTCACTATCGAGTTAATTTAAAAAGCGGTTGCAGCTGGTAGTCTTTGGGACCAGATCTGCCCTACGGGACACTTGCTTGGCTGGCTGGCACTTACGCAAACACGGATCTAGGCACACACAGGCATTTACTGCCTGAGACAGTGCTTGCAATCCCAGCTAACCTGCACTGCCACCACTCCTGGCTCCCGGCTTGATGTTTAAACCTGGACAAGTTTCTTTCTGTGTTTCCGCTTCCTCAGTTGGGAAATGAGGCAATCTCAAAGCTGTTGTGTTTTTCCTAGTGAGGGGTAAATGCGTGACTATCAGTACAGTTCAGCACAGAGTACAGTGTTTAGTAACTGTGATTGGCCAGTATTACCATCGTTGCCTTGCACCCACCCCCTTTTCACAGGGGGTCTTAAGTATTTGCGTCTGCAACTCCTGTCTTAAATGTATAACCATCTACTCTAGTTCACTCAACCCAGATGTCCTCTGTCTGTCTTCCAGCACCTCCTCACCACAGCCCCATGGACAGAGGACATGTCTTTCCCCTTATCTTCCACAGTTCTTAGTCTTTATTGGAGCCCAGTTGCTTTACAGCGTCACGTTCATCTCTGTTGCACACAGAGTGAGTCAGCTCCACACACACACATCCCCTCTTTCTGAATTTCCTCCTATTTAGGTGCCCACAGAACACTCAGAAGAGCTCCTTGTGCTGTACAGCAGTTCTCATTCGTGAACTATTTTATACAGAGTAGCCTTACACTTCTGATCCTCATCATAACTTACAAGGAAAGTGTGTTTATTTCTATTATGCAAATAAGCACATTAAAGTCCAGAAGGGCCAAAGGCATTCCTGGAGTGACACAGCAGGGCGGGGGCAGAATTGAACTCGGCACAAATGCAGGTCTGCCTGCTCTTCCCCTGCACCTGGATTTCTGGCTGCTCTCAGAAAGGGGGTATTTGGCAGCCCCGACCCTCCTCCCAGCATGGTGAAGGCCAGGACGAGCTGCGTGCCACCTGTCTCCTGATGAGACCTCAGCTCCCATGAAGCCACAGTCCCCACCACCCCTTTTTGCTGCCTGGACACTGAGGCTGTGCCGTGTCTCAGTTGCAGCCTGTGAACCCTCTGTGGCAGCAGGTAGGATCTAGTCCCCCAAGCAGCGACCGAAACTGGGTCCCCAGCATTGGGAGCACACAGTCTTAGCCACAAGATGGGCAGGAAGTTTGGGGTTGAATTTGAAAGGACATGTCCTGCAAGTAATGGGTGATGTCTGTGCTGGGTTCCTGAAGCTAGAGGTGGGTTTGACCACCCAGACAGCCACAGTCCTCCCCAGGACCTGCATGAGCCCTCCTTCTATGCCCTTCAGTTCCTGAGCTCTCCACTGTTCCCAGTTGGGAGGGGGGTCCTGAAACCATGGCCAGGGTGCCAATCGCAGGCAGGGAGGGAGGGATGAAGCCTGACTAGCTCTGATGGGA
This sequence comes from Antilocapra americana, assembly GCA_007570785.1. Classification (NCBI taxonomy): domain Eukaryota; kingdom Metazoa; phylum Chordata; class Mammalia; order Artiodactyla; family Antilocapridae; genus Antilocapra; species Antilocapra americana. Next base: position 5,946,788 of record ML664243.1, on the reverse strand, counting down.
TTCAGATGCTGCACAGGCCAGGGAAAGTCTCTTTCCTTCTAGCCTGAAGGGGACTGATGTGATGAGTGGACAGCAACATAAAATAAGGGTTACAATTAATTCTCATTATTCATCATGCTTCAGTTCTACCAAGTCACTAGGCAAGATGAATTAGTGAATGCTGAACCATCGCTTCTAGGGGAAATTGAGGGTTAAGTCCCTGTGAGCCCCTGGTCATGATATTTTTGTTAGCCGATCAATATATAACCTTGTTTGATGCATGTTTCTGTTTAAAGACATCTTATTGGATATATATTGTTGATTTGTTTACGCTGCACTCACGACCAATAGTACTATAAGTCTTGCCTGAACAAAGCTGGTGTAACAAGCATTTTCTCCGTAAAGCACACAACCCTTCTGGACTAGGCTTTATGTCCATTTTAAACAGTGAAATCACCCATAAAAGCACAAATATGCCAAAAAAAAAAGTGGCACTAAATACATTGTGGATTGGACACTTGTTTACAGTCTGGGAGCTGAAACAAGAACTCAGAGTGTGGCCTTGTTGTATTTCAGCTGAGGGCATGCATGTAGGGTGACTCAAATTTTTTGCTGCTCTGTGTTTAGGAATGACCACGAAAACTCATGAGTATGGATTTTGAGATTACAAATAAATGTTAGCAAATACAGGGTCTGTGAATAATGAGGCTATGACTGTATTTCCTTTGTTCCAGAGGCAGACCCACACTCAGGCTGGGAGATGTGGAGGATGTGGTGCAGGTGGGGAGCAGGGTCAAGGAGAAGGGAGTTAGACGGTGAAGGGGCCCCTGTCCATGCTGGTACATTTACTGGGGCACCTGGGGAAGGGAAGGTGGGGGAGCGAGTCCAGCTGTGTACCAGTGTGGTTACGGATGAAGGAGGTGAGGCAGCTGGTGTTTCTGCTCCAATGGGTCACACCCACATGGAGGCCTTTAGAGTCTATCTAAAACCAGACCTTCCAACTGTCACCTCATAAAAATTACTAGAGCCCATGGGGTTGCAAAGAGTCAGACCTGATAGCGACTAACACCTGCACCCTAGGTCCCCTTATCTCACTGCCGGTCCTCAGCAGAGTCCCTCCTACCAACCCTTGGGGGAAGATGACGAGCGCAGACTAGGGCACAGGGATGAGCAGAGGGGAGAGGGGTTGAGGCTCAGGGGTTGTGCAGAACATACGCTCTGGCTCTGTGTGGCCCTGTCTCAGCGTCCTGCTTCCTGGGACGTGACGGGGGGAGACTGAGATGGGCTACAGCAGAGGGAGATGAAGGCACTGTGGCCCTGATGCTCTGCTCCAGTCTACTAAGGTCCTGAGTCTGACTTACATTTTCCGCAGGTTGGGCAACTTCTTGAAGATGCCGGTGGCCTCAAGAACAGATATCTCATTGTCGTTCAGTCGCCTGCATGGGAAGCAAGCAGATGAGGTGGTGGGTGAGCTGTGGAAGGGGCGCCTCCTCCAGTGGCCCCCATCCTCCCAGGCCTTCAGCTGAATTGACGTCTGGACCTTGCTCAGCCCAGGTCCATAGCACCGTGGAAACCATCGCATGGGTCACCAGCACAGGGCACCCAGCAGTGAAAGGAGGGGGTGCGAAGGGGCGGGAAAGGAGGCCAGGTTTCAACTTGTTGAACACTCAGCACTTGAACAATCAAGGGCCAGAGATCTGCCTTCATTTTGTAGGGGTACCAATGACCACTTAAACTTTCTGGGAGGTCTCCCCAGATTCTTCCAACTCTGCAAGCCACTCAGCACTTTCCTGACCATGTCCCTCTGCTAAGGGCAGCTCAGGGACTCCACACTCAACATTCATACAAACCCAGGGAGAGCAGGAGACAAAGAAAGGCCCTACTGTGATTTGCACAGTCAAAGAGAATAACAACAACAACAACCATTTACGCAGGGCTTACTCCACACCCAGATTCAAGATGAAGCCTGTGCTTGCTTCCTCTTACCTCATCTTCCTCACCCCTTTGGGAGGAAGGTATCGTCACCTCCATTTTGCAGCTCAGGATCTGATGCTCAGATCTCAGAAGCAACCTGCCTAATCTCAGGAGAACTGGAAAAGGCAGGAGTCAGGCCCAGGTGTGTCAGCCCCCACCTGCTGCACCCTCCTCACCCCATGCTGGAACTTTGGGCTCTCTCACTTCTGGGTAAATGCTTCTTTATTAGCAGAGATAGCCAGAGGCTCAGATACATCTGATGGTTCTCACTGTTTTCTCACTTTAGGTCATATCCATCTTTCTGGTTATGTTGTAAGCTTCCTAATGGCCAGGAAGGGTGGTCTGCCTTATTCATGCGCAATCGGGTGGGCCTGGCAGTGCTGGCTCCCAGCGAGTGTTCAGAGAATCTTTGCAGAATGAATGAACTGCCTTTATTTGCAAGCAAACAGTCCCCAGTGGAGGCGTGAGGGTCTGCACTCAGCTGGGAAGTAGGAGACACCAGGGAGCACCTGGGTGAGTGAGCTGGGGGAGGTTGCCTCTAGAAGCCCACCCCTGCCCTGGCTGGCTCAGGGAGATGGGTGTGGGGATGTGCAGGGGGTCCTGCCCCTGTGGCACTCACAGGTCGGTGACGTATTCGGGGAGGTGGCTGGGGACGCGGGCCAGCTTCTGGTTGGAGCAGTCCACGATGGTGCCCTCACAGCGGCACCTGTCTGGGCACACGAGATCCATGAAGCACTCGCTGCTGAACCTGCTGCGGTAATCCTCCGAGCCTGGGGGCAAAGAGGGTGCGTCAGCACCGCCCAGCCCGGGCCGGGCAGACATGGAGCGGGGAGGGCCCAGAGACACTCCCGCTGAACTTGCTGCGGTAATCCTCCGAGCCAGCGGCCGAGAGGGGGCATCAGCACCACCCAGCCAGGGCTGGGCAGGGCTGTGGGCAGTGGGGATGGGCAGACATGGGGTGAAGAGGGTCCAGAGACAGAGGCAGCCTCGCCCTCAGGTTGTGGCCACCTGTTGTCCCTCCCTCTGGTCTTCGTCTTTCATCACTTTCAGGTCTAACAGCACAAGCTCTATTTCTTGAGCTTCTTTGGGTCACACGGACCTTTTTCCATGTCGGGAATTTGGTGTACAATTTAGAGGTGTCTTAGTCTGTGAGGCCCACCATCTATGGACCCTCTAAATACATTTTGAAGACATTTTGAAGGGGTTTTTTATGGAAGCTATAGCAGGGGTAGGAATGAGGTCAGGGAAGTGGGTGACAGACTCAGCTGTCTTCAGGGACCAAGCAGGGACTGAAACGATAAAGGGGCCCAGCATGTGGCAATCAATACCACTGACACACAATTTTATTACTGGGAAGTAGTCATGAGAGTAGGGGAACTGGGGAATTGATGCCTGCTGCCCTAATGCTTGGGAATAATTCTTTAAAAAAAATTGGTGATGAATTCATACTTAAAACACTGTGAAGACAAGCACAACTCTTGTGAGGGTTAGATGTACCTGCTGCCTTTGAAAGGAAGCTCTGTTTAACTCCAGTGAAAAGCCACTTCCGATGAGCTAAAAGTAGCTGGAGCTAAGATTAATGTTTGGAACTGAATTTTTCTTGAGGTTACACAGTGATGGTAACAGGGCCAGTGATGCACTGTCTTGAGAGATGCCCTCAGGAGCTGCTTTAATGATCAGAAATGATCCCCCGGCACCCGGGCAAACCTCTGTAAGACCACAAATCTTGCCTGAGATAAAAGGGAAGCTCTGATTCTCCTATCAGACATGAGCCAGCTGATTGGGGTTGAGTCTCTTTTATTTTCACCTTCAACATATCATCAGCACGATGACAGGCACAAGAGCTTGGCTCACATTTGTCCAATGCATAAATAGGGCGTTGGCACATAAACTGTCCCGTTCTTATGTCCACACGTTTCAGGGAATGTGAATGTCATTTGTTTGCCTGGCTAGCTGCGGTGGGCCTTGGCCGGCTTATGTATATTAGAAGCAGAATGGGGCACCTGCAGTACAGAGATGTGGGCAGTAGAGGGCGTAGGTTTGCCCAGACTTGGCTACTTAAACCTCAATCTCTCCGCCTGTAAAATGGGAATTACATAATTGCCCCTATCTCACAGGGGTTGTCATGAAGATTCAGGGAAGATCAAGATGGTGGAGAGCTTCTGGGAAAGGGCCAAAAGGTCAAGAGTTCTACAGATGTTTGTGATTCTGTATTTCTCCCCCCCAGGACATAGCGGAACACGTGACACGTCAGAGGCCATTAACATCAGCACAGCGAATGATAACAGCTGACACGTATGGAGCGTGAATCAGGAGCCGGGCACTATTCTTGGAACTTCAAACAGATGACTCTATTAAATCCTTCCCACACTCTGGGACTATTACGACTCCATGTTACAGATGGGGGCCCTGAGGCCTGCAGGTCACTCAGGACGTGGCAGAGAAACAAACCAAGGCAGGCTGCCGCCAGGGTCCGCCTGACTAATACCATGCTCACCGCAGGTCTGCTTTTGGACAAAACCTTAGCCTCAGTCCTGGCAATGACAGTAAGGTCAAGTGGAGGTGAACTGAATGGTGTTTTCTGCTGGAGGGCTTTGGGGAGACAGGAAGGAAGGAGCTGTCTCCAATGACTGCTGTGTTTCTCACTCCTCACATTTTCTGCCCATGGTAATGCCCAACACGGGAGAGACTTGGGGGTCTCTGATTCTGCAGGGACGTCATCCACCTAAAACAGAAGGTCAAGGCTTGGACCTGCCTCCTTGCCCTCTGGCTCCTTCCTCATCCACCTCCTTTACCCCATTTCGTCCCAGGCTTATATAAGCAAAATCCTTGCAGGTATCCCCGGTTATTTGTATGGCTTCCTGGTCCAATGTATTATGCAAATCTCTTGCCCCTGGCTTGCCAGCAGCCATCCCACTGAATAACTCTGACCTGGGCCATTTTCTCCCAGACACATCAGTGTGCGGAGTCTTGGATGAATCACATCATGCAGTCCCTGCCTAATGACAACGCTCTCTTTTTCCCTGATGGGGGTTCCCCACGGTTGTAAAGAAGCTTCTCGTGCATGTGTGCATTTTTTCCTTGAGAGGGTGTCTACAGTGGGATCCTTGCAAGTGGAGGAGCCCTGAGTGATCAAAGCCAGAAAGACAGGAGGGAGAACAGTTTGCTCGCCAAGACGATGAGCCTGAAGATGTGCACCGGCTGGGCCGTGGCCAGGGACAGCCGCTGATTAAACGCGCTTTCGTTTTAATCAAGGTGAGAGCGTGTGTGGTTAGCAGGAACTACTCTCTGTAGTATACGTGGACTGTAACTGGCTGATCTCTGCAATGGAGCCGCTGACCCATTTTAATGAAATGATTTCGCAATTAGATTCGATGGACTCCTATGTTCTTCCCAACATTTTTCCCCTGCTGTTTGTGTTACTGCCCTGGTTTGGAATAACGAGGGGGTCGGAGTGTGATATTTTCTATGAGCGGGAGCCAGAAATGTTAATAACGGCGTATGTACGAAACCGAAAGGGTGCGTTCCCCAGCCAGGGCCAGCCTGAAACACCACCTCCATCACTCCATATTTCATTACCCAAATTACCCAGGGTTTCTCAGAGCCATTTGTTATGCCTAATGCTCATAACTACCCAAAAGTATTTTTAACTTTTCTAGAGCTTTAAAAGTCAGTTTCAATCTCCATGCATATTCGTCACTGACAGAAATACTTAGTAGGAGAGGAGTAACCTAAATAGGCTGTCATTTCTTCTCTTTGGGAAAGTTCAGAGAGGAGAGATCTCAGAGGGTTTCAAGAAGGGCCATAAAACTAGACCCTGGCTAAAACGGGCTCTTGGGGGAACTGATGTTACCTGGCATTTCACCAGCTTCTGCCCTGGGAGCCCTCCTCCCCCTTGGCAGGCAGTTCGGAAGGATGACGCTTGGAATGTGAGCACAGAGAAACTCTAAGAGACCAGGGGAGTGGAATGCACAGCTGTGAGACTTTATTACGAATCCCTGCCCTGCCGCCACCTCCCAGGAGAGAATGTGCGCCACACGGGCATGGTTTGGGGCTGGGGCAGGTGAGGAGCCAGAGCGCCCATTCTTTGGACAGACTAGGCTGTGAGGTGGGCACTGGGCCCAGGGTGGCTGCTGGCACTAGCAGTCTGCATTCTGCACCATCCTCTGGGCAATGAGTTTGCTGAACAGAAGTCATGGACGCACCATTATCAGAGGACCAAGGAAAGGCCAACGCACAGAACTAGCTCCCTAAGGTGGGTGGGATGAAAGAAGGAAAGGAGCAGAAAGAGGAACTGGGGGGAGTAGGAGGCTTGCTGGGGCTCTTTGACTTGAAAGGGCAAGCAGAAGTCAGAGGTAATGGATGGAATCAAGAGAACACTACTAGGCACACAGTTATCCACTCATGGGCAAAGGCTGGGGGACCAGATATCAGCTGGCTGGAAAACAGCAGCTGTTCACCAGGAATTTGGAGACTGGTTGGGCAGACAGCTGTCCTAGTGAGCTCTGCCCCTCAGAGTCAGACATGAATGCAGCCATCTGCCTGGCAGCACAGGGAAATGGCCACAGCCTGCAGCTGGGTACTTCCTGGTCACAGCCAGCTGAGGAGGGCCAGGAAAACTCAGCATGCTCCCTCTGTTCAAAGGGAAAGGGAGTTTCTCTGGGCCCGAGGACTTGTTCTGTTCCAAATGGGTCTTGGTATGGTATTCATGCTGGAGGGGAGGAGCTGTGTCAACAGGGGTGTTTGCTCTCTTTCTTGTTCAAGTCATTTTCAGTTAACAGAAGGAAGCTTGAAAGGGAGTGTCAAAAGATTTTTTTTAATATCCTATCAAGTCAAGTCAATGTCTTTTTAATTTTCTAATTCAAGGCAAAGAGCCTTGTCCATAGCTGGGAAGGCTGAGGATTACAGCTGTAAACAGAATCCATGTTGGAATCTGATGACCCTGAGCAAGTGAGTTGACCTCTCTGTGCCTCAATATTAAAAAAAAAAAAAAAATGTTAGTCACTCAGTCATGCCCAACTCTTGCAACCCCTGTAGCCCGCCAGACTCCTCTGTCCACGAGACTCTCCAGGCAAGAATACTGGAGTGGGTAGCCACTCCTTTCTCTAGGGGATACTTATCTTCAAAATGGGATTTATAGGGTTGTTGTGAGGAGTGAACAAGGTAATGATGTAAAATAGCTCAGCACCAGGTCTGTAGTCAGCACTCAACCCATGGTAAAAGAATTCAGAGTTAAACAGGATTCTCCATAGCTTGGCAATGCTGGGCCCTGGCTCTGGGGGGAGCTTGGGAGAGAGAAGACAGGAAGAGCCACACATCCCCACGGAGGCCCTGAGCCCGGCTCCTGGCTCAGGCTAGAGCCATCTCTCCTGTGGGCCAGAATACAGACTGCAGGTGTGAACCGACAACACAATCTTCTGGTTACCCTGGAAATAAACCGAGTGGGAGGCCCCAAGACCCCTGTCTTCATTACCGGAGGCAGTAGGGTCTGCATCCCCACACAGTAGTGGACTAGGACCACCGAGGGGCCCAGCGCTTTGGTCCTGAGGGAACAGCCTGGACCTTGGGCTGTGAGGGGAGCGGGTCAAAGTCCTCAGGAGGAGTGGGGTCAGTTCCAGGAGAGGCCTCTGGCTACACCCAGGGTCTCAGACTCACGGGTGTTTCGCCATTCTCATGCTCACACTAATTCCTAACACTCCTGGTAAAGATGGTGGGTGAGGGGTGGGTCACCACCAGTATGACCTACGGGTTAACTACCAGTTGGGAAGACGTCCTCGGGCTGGGACTCTTGGACGAAACAAATGGCATATGCCTTGGGTAGACCTGTTGCTTTCAGGTGGAAGAAGAAAAGCAGTGGTCTCAGACCTAAAGACCTTCCCCTCGGCTGGCACTCAGGCTGGACTTGGGGAATGGCGACTCCCTTCAGACACCCCGCCCCGGTGGGCTTCTGCAGCTCCCCTTTTAGCCCACATCTGCCGGCTGGAGGGGGAGGCACTCTGTGAGTCCTTCGCGACTGCTCCCCGCCCCTGGACCCCTGCCCGTGGTGAGGCTGGCCCGGGAGAGGTGGGTCTGGCGGAGGCGGGTGCGGTGCTCCAGAGCAGAGAAGAGGTGTCCGGCGGTGGCGGCCATGCTGCAGGAGAGCGCGGTGCTTTCCGCGGTGCTTGACAGAACCATGTTCCGTTTCCATCGTTCCACCACATGGTTAGATCAAGCACAAAGGAAAGCCCCGCGGCGACTGGTCAGAGTCAGGGTCAGGAAGCAGCGTCAGAGAGAGGACAGGAGCGCTCAGAGGAAGCAGCGTGGAGAGCGGAAGCCAGAGCAGGCCCCACCGAGGTGATTAGTACTGGGGTGGGGTTCCACAGGAGCACGTCCAGAGACGGGGAGCCCCGCTGCCCTCTCGCGCCACCCACGGGGGGACACAGGAGGAAGGGAGGAGGACCGATGGGAGGCCACTGGACACCCCTAGCTCTGGAGTTTCCAGCAGGACACATCCTTCCCAAGGGAATTGAGGCCACAAACATCTGTGATCACGTCACAGGCCTGAACCGAGACTCTGCACCCACACGACCACCTCCTCTGTTCTCTGCTGCCGTGGGCCCGCCCCACGGCCGAGTGCCTCCGTAACCCTGCTCGCCTGACACCTTCAGGAAAGACACAGGCCGCGCTTCCCAGTGGCCCCGCAGAGCTGCAATGCTCTTCTTTAGTACAAGTCCCTCTGCCTTCTCCTCAGTATCCTTCAAGGCCCCAGAGGCTCTCTGGGGCACAGACCTTCATCCCAGACCACTCAGGCGAGGCCCAGAGACGCGGTGTGTGCTCCCAGCAGGGGGAGTCAGGGCCGCTCCGGGGCCTTGGGTCTCCGGCTGAGAAACCCACAGTCCAGCGATTGTGGCGGGGCCTGAGAGAAGGAAAGCAAGGGCAAGGCACCAGACTCTGTGGTCTTCCCTGATTTCCTTCTTGACTGTGAATCACCAAGTGGGTCGGAGAGACCAACAACCAGTTTTTCTGCTTGCCACAGCCCAGACAAGGGTGCTCAGTCTTTATATCTTTATCTGCAATAGATCGGGGGTGGTGTTCATGAGCTTCCACCCAAGCCATGGGGAGGAGAGGCGTGCATCCTGAAGAGACCAGAGTCAGGGCTGGGTGACTGGGACCCTCCTTGTCCTGCCCTCTGACAGGACGGACAGGGTCACTGTTCCTCCACAGTATGACTGTAGGATAAGATGGCAGCAATATCTTGACAGCACAGAGGTTATCTGCATTGACCGACTGGTTAGTCCAAGTCACTCTACAACTCCACACCTGGTCCCGCCTCTTGCTAAGCCCTCCCCTCTGACCGGCTTGAGTTGGCCACTGTCATTTAGACTCAACTGCTTTTGTCCCTCCCTCTCCCCTCTGCCCATGAGGCAGAGCTCTGCAAACACTCTGATCTGAGGATTTCATATTCAAGTTTGATCAGGCCCTCAGTACCAGAAAACCTGGTACGGGAAAACCGTACTAGGGAAAACCCATCCTGTTCATGCCCCTGCCCGCAAGCCTTAAAATCTCCTTCTCCTTCTCCTCCCAGACACAGCTGGGAGGCCAGACACCCAGCCTAAGGAGGGCCTTTATGTATTGCGATCGCAGTCCTCAGATTGGTTTGGTTTGATTCTCTTTGGTTTCCCTCAACAGAAGGAAATGGAGGGCTCTGGGAGAAAAGTGATCAAGAATCTTCTTGACATTAGAAGCCTTGGGTTACAGATCTTGTCCCGAGAATGTTGTTGTTTGTTGTTTAGTTGCTCATTCGTGTCTGACTCTTTGTGACCTGATGGACTATAGCCCACCAGGTTCCTCTGTCCAAGGGACTTCTGAGGCAAGAATACTGGAATGGGTTGTCATTTCTTCCTCCAGGGGATCTTCACGACCCAGGGATCACACCTGCATCTCCTGCACTGGCAGGCAGACTCTTTACTGCTGAGCCCTCCTGAGAGTCCTACTCTATAACTCCTGCTGTTGGCCTCAGCTCTCTAGCATGGACTGAATGACCCCGGGGGCTCTAAAGCTCTGTGATGCCCTGGGAAGTGTCCTGCTCTGTGCCGCTGCTACACAGATGAGGACAGAGAGGACACCACTCAGTACTTCTCAGCATGAGTTTCTTGCCAACTGAATCTCCACACACAAGTGGGCGAGGCAGGTCAGAAAACAGACAGCATTTTCCAACCTCCAAGTGCTCCCCTGAGGATGGGCATGGGGTCCTAGGCAGCCAGATGGTGCCTTCTGAAGACTTAATCTGATGGTCAGATTACCCCAGCCGGCAACACTCACCTCTAACCCGATCTTGCTGCCTAGGGCATCGGATGCAGCTGATGGAGGCAGACACAGCACAGCTGGGAAGCCAGACACCCAGCCTAAGGAGGGGCTTTATGCATTGCAGTTGCAGTCCTCAGATTGGCTCCTAATCACATCAGCTGTCTTTGCAATGGGGGTGCTTTCAGGGGGAAGTAAAATGCAGACTTGTTATCTGTCAAATCCAGTACATATCACCTGCCCCTCCCTTCTTTCTTCTTCAGTTTCCTGGCAACACAGAGCTTTAGAGCCACAGCTTCTGCATCCCTCAAGGCTGAGCAGGTCTGGGTCCCAGTGTTTCTCAAGGCCAAGGCCTTTGGAGTTCACCAGGACCTAGCTTTCTCAGCCTCTCTTGTCTGTAGCTGTCAGGATTACCACTGCTGTTTCTCTACCTGTATAGGAATCATCTTTCTGCTTAGTATTGATGAATAAAAATATTGATGAATAAAAATATTTTAGACAAGATGAGTCAGAAAACCCTGTTCCTTTCTCCTATTTCTTTTTAATTAAAAAAAATATGTTTTTTTCAGTAGTTGTGGCTACCAGTAGCTCAGTAGTTGTGGTACTGGCAGCTCAGTTGTAGTGGTACTGGCAGCTCAGTAGTTGTGGTACTAGCAGCTCAGTAGTTATGGCTCCTGGGCTTTAGAGCGCAGGCTCAGTAGTTGTGGCTCCCAGGTTGAGTTTCTCCAAGGCACATGGGATCTTCCTGGATCAGGGATAGAACCCATGTCTCCCACATTGGCAGGCAGATTCTTATCACTGAGCCACCAGGGAAGCCCTCCCCATTTGTTCCTTTTAAAATCCCCAACCAGGAAAAGAGGACAGGGCTCCTCACAGTGGTCCCCAACCTTTTTGGCACCGGGACTGGTTTCATGGAAGACACTTTTCCCACTGACTAGGGCAGGGTGGAGGTTTCAGGATGATTCAAGGGCATCGCACACGTTGTGTGCTTTATTTCTGATCTAATGCTGCTGCTGGCCCGTCAGGAGGTACAGCTCTGCGATCCAGAAGTTGGGGACCCCTGTGCCCAGTGCACACGTAGGTAGCTGGTGGCAGAGCTGGAGTTAGAACTAAACTCTACTGTTTCTAGGTCTGCTGGCTGGTTCCTCGTTCTCCTAATTAGTTCTGTCTGTACATCATCCCCAGTCCCAGCCTACAGTCATTCGGAGCCGATGGCTGACTCCTGGGCTGGTTCCACCCCTACCCTATGCCCCAGGGTCATGACCAGACCCCTGTGAGACTGGGGGACTGGGGTGGGTAGACAGCACCCCGCCTCCTTGGCATCTTATCGCCCTTCTTCTTGGGCACAACTGCTTGTCAGAGCTAATTAGCTCAGTCCTGGCCAGACACAGGTAGCAACAGAGGGGGCGGGAGGGGTGAGGGGTGTAAGTCGTGAGGAAGGGGCCTGGGGAAAAGATGGTTGTGCCTCAGGCACAGAGACAGACAGAGAGCACACTCCCCTCAACATGATGTGGGCCCCAAGGAGGGACCTAAGGACAGAGTTCAGGGCCTGGGGCTGCGGCCACAGGCTGGGGCAGGCCTCCTCCCCAAAGGCCCTGTGTTCCCACGTGCTCCACGGTGTGGAGGGGTGAGCCAGCCCTGGGGTCGAGCCTGCCCCTACCATTTGCTTGCTGTGACCACAGGCTGTCCCTTCACTTCTGAGCACTCAGCTCCTTCTGTTGCGGCAAGGGACCTCTCCTGCTGCTTTTGAGCGAGGAGACGGATGGGCCCCTGGGCTGGACACCTGATGTTTGTCAGGCGAAGTAAAATCAAAGCTTTATTCTCACCTAGACACTCCAAGGACAAAGCCAGTGGCAGAAACTGAGCTCTGCTGAAGAAAAGAGATAAAGTGCCCAACCCCGAGGTCAAGGAAGACTCATCTGTCTGCACATGCACAGGAAGGCTCCTTTGGGGTCCAAACGGGAAGGGGCGCCACCCCAAAATTAGTGTGGATACCCATCCCTAGGCCTCTGTGGTGGGATCCATCTAGGCAAAAATGTGCGCACACATCTTGGTCCAAGTACCAGTCTGGTGTGGAGAAAGAAACAAGATAATGGGCCAAAGGTAAACCTGGAAAGACCGTCCGATATTAGTGATTCAAACCCTTTCTTTACTTTGCTCCTCACTCAGGACGCCTGCACTCCTTTCCAGGTCTGTATTTCTGTCTTGCTTCCAACTTAAATAAATAAACTGTTTCTCTGTGTGTTCTCCCATATGTTGTGCTGTCTCTAATAATAAACTTTGTACCTGTTTTGCAGTTTACCTCCTTGAAACAGTTTTGCTTTCAATCTGGGGTAAGAATCAGGGAACTTGGCTTCTGGACTTTAGCCCCTGGCAGACTGGCAGGTAGGTTCAATCCCTGGACAGGGAAACAAAATCCTGCCTCAAGACCACTGTCCCTCCGAGAACAACCTCCAGTGACTCCTGGAAGAAGCAAGCCAAACTAGACACCCTGAGCACAGTGCGCCTCAGGGGCGAGAAACTGCTCTGTAATCAGCATTGTTATTCTGGGGAAGACAAATTGAGATCAACGTCTCAGACTGCCACAGAGTCCTTGGGGTCCCTCCAAGCCCTCTCGAGGTATTGGCTTCTGCTGAAAAAAAATAAGACAGCCCAAGTTTATCATTCTGGAGACACAGACTAAAGAATCTGACTTTGAGGATAAGAACTACAAGAAGAGGTGGAGGTTGGCCTGATGCTCTCCTCCCGGCGACTAGGATCCATGCCGGCTTTCTCCCCAGGAAAACCCACCTACACATGACGCATGGAAGGGGAAGAAGACGGGTTCCTGATGACACACAGATGGTGAGGGTTGGCTTCACCCCTCCTCACCACGTCATACTATCAGCATCTCACCATTGGGAGCACAGAGCAGCTTGGTGATCCTTTTTTCCCCAGTAGCAAACAACACAGATGATAGCCATTTGTAACTGCCTGTTCATCCAGCTCGTGGGTCAAGGAGAACAAGTTCTCTCTCCAAGATGAGCTGAGAATTCCCCTGCCACTCACCCCCTGCTCCATTTCCGGGTATAGAGGGAGGAAGGTTTCTAGAGAGAGCTTGAAAACTAGAGAGCAAGTCTGTGCTTTCTTCCTGAGCAACACTCTCTGCAGTTCTCTCCGGGATCAGCAAGCACCCATCTATGGTGGAGGGGAGAGCAGACACATCTGTGGGTGAGGGGCTGTTCCGAAGGTGGCTTTCAAGGGCCAGAGGAAGCCCCCAGGACTGCATGCTTCCCGCAGCCTGGCCTGGGGTGGATTTATCTGTCTATCTGTCACTTGGGGAGCATGGTTAGGAAACTGAAAAATAAGGAAATCAGTCATAGCCTCTAAAGAGCACGTGTCCATGCTGCCCCACGGCCTAGCTTCCACCTGACACTGGAGATCTGTGGCTGCCTGGGCTCTGTCTCTGCAAAATCACGCCCCTCCTCCCCCCAGTGCTTGTATTGTGTGTGTGTGTTTTATTTTAAATCCATAAGCTAATTGGTTTTCTGCAGGGCTAACTGAATTTCCCCAATTTAATTTGCAGAGATGCTCCCCAGGAGCCATCACAGCACACGATGTCCTCCAGATTGGATTATCGGCCTCCCGGGGCTGCTGAGCCGAGTCGGAAGGTGGGCCCAGCCCCGTAACCTGATTACCTGAGCAGCGGAACTTCTTGCTCTTGATCTGGCTGATGCGCTTGTTGGCCAGCCGGCGTGGGCTGCTGCAGCGGGCCCCGCTGGTCTCGATGGGGTTGTCCTGCAGGTAGTCGGCCAGCCACTTCAAGTGGCAGTCGCACACGAATGGGTTTTGGGCCAAGTGGCTGCGAGAGGGACAGGAGTTCATCAGAGGGGCCCTCGGGGCTCTGTTCTGCCACCACCCACCGGGCACCGGGCACTGACTGGACAGCTCCAGGCCCCCTCCCTCATAGTCCCAGGAAGCCTCAGGGGATGCGGGGCTGCTAAGACAAGACCTGGATGGGGGCCCTGAGGCCTGCTGGTAGCAAGACAGTCACAGGTGCAGCTGGCATCCGGTCTGGGGCATCAGCCTTCCTAACCCTCCCCACCTGGGGCAGGACCCAGGTCTTGAATCCCACCTATGACACTGCTGACGGGCATAGAAAGCTGCAGGCTTAGGGTTTATGCGGAAGCAGACTGAATTTTATTTTCCAAGCTCAGGAACACCCGGTGCATAAAGCAGCTGGGGTGGCATTGGGCACAGGGTGGGTGTTCCATTTATAGTAGCAGGTCTTGCTGCTATTATCCTCAGCGTCACGGGGGCATCAGCACTGTGGGCTCACTGAGAAAACTCCCCACAGCGCGGTGCTCAGCGCGTGCCCGGGGCTCAGTACGCCGCAGCTGTCCTTTCTCTTTATGGCGCCCGTCTCTGGCTCCAGGGCAGTGAGCGCTAGATGACTCGAAAGGCCTCCAGAAACCTGGGAGTGTGGTCAGGCCTGGCGCTGGGGCGAGGGTCTAAGCTGGGGGGTGGAGCAGGCTGAGCTCTGTACTCGGTGTCATCTATCTAACAGGGCTGTTCATGAACATCTGCCACTCTTGCCTGGGGAATCCTGTGGGTGGAGGAGTCTGGTGGGCTACGGTCCGCAGGGTCGCCAACAGTCAGACATGACTAAAGCAACTTAGCACGCACGTATGCCATGCTTGGAAGTGAGGAACTCCTCTCAAAAGAGGGAGGTGAAATACCCCTGCATTCTGGTACAAGGTGCCTGTACCAGAGACTTGGCTTTGGGTGTGGAGAGGGACAGGTATTGGGGGCAGGAATGAGTTTTCAGCAGAGATGGAGCCTGCTCAGAATACAGTGCCCGCAGTGGCTAAGACAGCAGGTGAACCAGCCCCTCGGCCTGCATGCAAATCCTGCTGCTTAGTAGCTGTGCAGCCTTGAGTAAGTCACCTGACCTCTCTGTGCCTGGGTTTCCTAACACAGAAATGGGGCAGCACAGTAGCACCTACCTCCTAGGATTGTTGTGAGGCTTAGAGGTTTGGATACAGGGAAACCATCTGGTGGCAGTGAGCAGGGCGTGAGTGCTCAGGCCCGCTAGCACTGTTGTTAGTGCTTTACTCTGGCTGCAGGCTCTGGGGCTCCTTTGGGACGTGCCCGCGTTGCCTGTGGCGTGAGTGTTCGGGGACCGGTGTTTGGGGTCGTTGGCTGCCAGATACTCACAGTGTCTGGATGGCCTGCAGAGGGGCAAAGAGCCCCTTGCTGATGGTCTGCAGCTTGTTGTCATACAGGGAGAGCAGGCTGAGGCTCTGCAGGTCCTGGAACGTGTTCACACGCAGGCAGTTGATCTTGTTGGCATTGAGGAGGCTGCAGACAGAAGAGAGGCCGCTGACTCCCTCATCCCGGAGACGCCTGCAGAGCCAGGGCTGTGCCTGCAGAGGGGGGCTGCCAGCCTCTCAAAGCCCTCCCGATGGCCAGGGACCCCACCCTCCCCAGAGAAAGAGGGGGACCTGCAGGCCTCTGACCACCGGATCTCCCACCACACCTGGGCACGGGTGGCCGCTCACCACGGATCTGTGTGGCGCACCAACCCCTTGAGCCTTCCCCTGCACCCACGCCCTTGGAGGAAGCCCTGTGCGCTCCACTTGCTACTGTGGAGTGCAGAGCCTCCAGGTCTCAAAAAAAAAAACTCTTTGGCACAATTGTTTGGAAGCTTTAGCTGACTGACTAAAAGGTAATTTTGATTCAGAAGATTCCTCAAAATTCTTTTGGATCACTGATCCTATTGGGAATCTGATGAAAGTTATTGGTCATCCTCCCAGAAAAGATTCAGCCATGGGGAGGCATGAGTGCACACACATACTCAGCCTCAATCTTGCTCTCTCACACAAACACGGACGGAGCCCTTGTGATTCTGCAAATGTACCACGTGTTTTGGTCCAGGCCTTCTGAACATACTCTCTACCCCTTCCATCTGGAGCCTCCTCCTCCTCTGCATCTCAGCTCAAATGCCACCCCGTCAGACAGGCCTGCCCTGACCACCTCATCTCCAGCGCGGCCCCGCTACTGTCTGTCGTGCCTTGCTTATTTCCCTCACAGCCCTTCTCTCAACTTGTGATTAGAAGATATTTGTTGTTTATCATTTGCCTCCTACTCAAGACAGTACACCAACGCTATCTATTTTATTCTTCTCTTTATTCCTAGTGCTCAGCCCAAGCATTTATTTAGAGATACACGCAGCTCCAGATGCAACTCCAGGGGGTCACAGTCATCTCAGGTGACACCCATCCCCCAGGGTCAGCCTTCCTATTCATGAGGGACTCCTCTTCTGCTGTGGCTTTAGTTCTTCAGAACCCTGCCCCCACCAAAACCAAACAAAGCCATAAAAGACAGCTTTCTGGCGAAAGGCTGGCCCAGCATGAGTGAAGCCTTGAGGGTTATAGGAGTGTTTTCCAGGAAATGGTTGCCAAGGCAAGCACTTTGGGTCCTAAAAACCCTTTATGATCCTAGACTGATGAGCTGTGCCCTTGAAACTCACATGAAACTATTTCTCACTCACTCTTGAATGAAAGTGAGGGGCTGCTAAACTAACCAGCAAAAATCTTGAATTGTAAAATTTTCTCTTTTCAACACTGGCTCAGAGCTTCCCTCCCGGGGAAGGACCCAAGAGATACACCATGGCTGGCTTGCCTCCAGAGCTTCTGGTGCCAAGGTCCAGAAGACTGGCGTTGGTAATGGAGGGGCTGCCATGGGAGCTCAGCCATCCATGCCACATGTCCATGGCTGCAGCTCCGTCCCCCAGGGGCCCCTGAGCATCCTGTGTGAAGCAGGCAGCTGCGGTGGTGACAAGAGGAAGAAGAACTGCCTGTTTAATCTGGCTAATAATGGTCAGGGTTCCCAAGGGTTCATCCAGGTGGCCTCCTGCCTCATGGTAGAACAAAAAAACTCATGTTGATAGAAGACTTTTCATGTTTTCCAGCGTGCTTTCCTGACATCCTGTTATTCTCACAGTCACCTGGGCAGAGTGGCAGAGCCAGCCTAACACGTTACAGGTGAGGAAACTGAGGCTGAGAGTTGGGGGAGAGAGAGGGGGGTTGTGCAAGGTCATGCATTTCCAAGGAGTATGCTGGAAGCAGTTATGGTAACTGAGGTCTCTGGAGGGTTTCTGTCTTCTTTATGAGTGCTTTATCTACTCCGCCTATCTGTCTATCCCTTTGTATCAATTTCTCCCCAAGAATTTCCTATGCTTTGTGTATTAAATTTTACTCAAAGTCACTCCATTTGTTGGGAGGTGGCACTCCAAGGAGGATGCTATGGAACAGAGAAACAGGGAGAAAAGAGAGAGAGTCCAATAGGGCTAAGCCCCTATGAGTCAGGAATAGATGCTTCACACAGCTATTTTTTGGTTTTCTTGTTAAAAAGAAAAATAAAGTAAGTGGTAAATGATTTGTTCCAAAGCTTGATGTTCAGGGCCTTTTGAGGGCATCATCTTGCTAGGAAATACTGAATGAGGTAAAGAGACCAGGTCAGAGGTGCTGATCTCATGATCTAAGGACAGAACCCTCCCTCAGCAGCCTGCAGCCTCCCACATGCAGCTCTTCCCAGCCAGCCCTCCCAGTGTGCTGAAGGTGGGGACAAAACCGCATACCAGTCAGGATGGCCAGCATTAAAAAGTTATGAATAACAAATGCTGGGGAGTGTGGAGAAGAGGGCACCTTCCTACACTGTTGGTGGGAACATAAATTGGTGCAGCAGCTGTGGGGGACAGCATGGGGGTTCCTCAAAAATCTAAAAGTCAAACTACCATATGATCCAACCATCCCACTCCTGGACATATATCCAGACAAAACTTGAAAAGATACATGCCCCTTAACGTTCACGAGGCGTTATTTACAACAGCCAACACATGGAGCCACCTAAATGTGCATCAGCGGATGGGTGGATAAAGAAGATGTGGTGGATACAAACATTTATGCAGTGGAACGTTACTCAGTCACAGAAAGAATCAAATAATGCCCTTTGTAGGAATATGGATGGACCTAAAGATTATCACGCTAAGTGAAGTTAGTTGGACACTGAAAGATACAATTATGATATTACTTATATATGGAATCTAAAATACATACAGATGAACTTATTTACAAGACAGAAATAGACTCACAGAGAGAGAGAGCAAACTTCTGCTTATAAAAGTTTACATATACACGTATGTATATATGTATGTATATATATATACACATATTCACATATACATATACACATACATCTATAACTGAATCACTTTGCTGTGCAGCAGAAACAAATAGTACACCATAAATTAACTATATTTTAATAAAAAATCTGGATATTTCTCGCTTTCTCTCTCTGTCACACATACATACACACACACAGAACATCAAAGACTTTTATTTTCTCCTGGAGAAAAACCAAAACAGATGTTCTAGTGACACTGGGTCTACTGGAGGCAGTCACGGAATGGCTGCCCTCTTCAGATAAGACATATGCTCTGTCTGCCACCATCCTCACTGTTCCCTATCGCTTGCCCCTCTCAAGTGAACTGTTGCTGAAGCTGAAGCTCTGAGACTTTGGCCACCTGATGCGAAGAGCGGACTCACTGGAAAAGACCCTGATGCTGGGAAAGACTGAAGGCAGGAGAAGGGGCAGGCAGAGGCTGAGATGAGATGACGAGATAGCATCACGGACCCAATGGACATGAAGTTGAGCGAACTCTGGGAGATGGTGGAGGGCGGAGGAGTCTAGTGTGCTTCAGTCCACGGGGTCACAAAGAGCTGGACGTGACTTAGCAGCTGAACAACAACAGCAACAACTCAAGCTTAGTTTCCCTACCTTGTCTGAATAGGAGCTGAAATTTGAGACCCTAGGGAGGATTCACAAAGCCGAAAGCAGAACTCGGTTCTGGGGGATGCTAGACACCAGATAGGGAGGGTGGCCACGGGGAGTGGAGTGGAGCTCCCGTCTGCCTTGAAAGGGCATCCAGACTGCAGGTCACCCTGGCAACGCTCCTCACCCATTAGGACTACTGAGGCTTCTTGTTTTGACCCAGATGCTTTCTTGTTCCCCACTGCTCCTACATCTCTCGGCATGGGATGCTATCGCAAAGGTGGAAGGCATCAAAACAACCCAGGCTGGCACAATTATGAGGCAAAGAGAGCACGTGCAGCAGGAGCAAAAAGAAACATAAAAGGGCAGAGCCTCCAGGTTGCTTATTCTCTCGCAGGAATGCTTGGCTCCCTAAGGCAAGATGCAGAGTGCAGGGAGAGATAAAATTAAGCTGCTTATCCAGATTTAGATGCCCAGGACCACCTCACTGATCCCCAGCACCGGTGACATCTAACAGCCTGTCCTTCTGTCCCGCCTCCTTTGGGAGGAAGGTTGGCAGCTACTCAGCTCAGTCTGGCTTCCATAAAAGTATCTCTGAGCTATCTGGTAGGAGCACAAGAATTAAAAAAAAAAAAAAAAAAAAAAACACCCTAAAAAAACAAACACAAGGGAATTAAAAAAAACACCCTAAAAACACTAAATAAAAAAACCCCACCCTATGATGGAGCAAAGAGGGAGTAAATAACTATTTGAAATGGGGTTCAGCAATTCTGTACGAAGTTTGGAGCACAAGCCTTCTCCCCCTTTCAATGGAGGGACTGATTCTGTCTCCTCCTCCATCGAAGCCGCTCGATCTGTCCCCGCTCCTCCCCCTTTGAGGAGCAGTGTATAACTGCTGTGAGAATTAATAACAATGCAGCAGTATCTTGAGAGACCACAGCTCTGTGAGCAGCCCTGTGTGAAAGGTTTTCCAAAGCACTTTTCACCTGGTGTTTCCTTTCACCCTCACGGTGGCAGGACGATTGTCCTCATTTTGGGGATGAAGAAATAGAGGGGCAGAATGGTGATGGATTTAACCAAAGTGACAGCAAAGTGCCAGCCTACCTGAGTGCAAAGTTCATCTCTCACCCACCATAAGGAGAGAAAAGTCCATATTCTGCCCCTGGACTTGGTGGAAGGTGTTCCCTGTCCCTGGGGAACTATTTTTGCTAGCTTGGGAACGCACCTGGGCACACTTAAGGTTGATGGAGGTCTGGTCAGGTCTGGAAGACTGCTTGCCTCTTGGTTGTGACGAGGCATCAGGAGTCCCACTGGCTCTTAGGGAGGACCCGGCACCAGGTGGGTGGGATGGGATGCCCTCTGAAATACTCACTATACTTCCATCGGCACGATGGCAGGCTCTTCTCTGAGTGGCCTGCACCTATGCAAAGCAGGGTCTCAACCTTCAGAGACCACTGACTAAATGCTGACTGGGGAGCTGGTATGTTTGGCCCTGTTCTTCCCTCACTCCGAATTCTCACATGAGGCAGACCAGGGCACAGTGATGAAGCAGAGACAACAGCATCCCTTATGCAAGATGTGATGCTCCAGTTCACCTCGTACAAGGGACAACATGGTACTCAACGTCCAAATTTTGATACCCCAACTAGGTCTCAGCTTGATGGCCTGTTGGATCCAGTGAGGGGGAAGGGGTTGGAGGTATATTCTGTTCATAAATATTTCCCCAGAAGCAGATCCAACCATCTATCGGGGCCATCTGCTCCCAGACCACCTCCCAAAGGAGACTCAGAGGTCATATAAACAGAAAAGAGATGGAGGCTGGTGGGGAGGAGGGGTTGAGATGATCCAGTCAGGTGAACCTGGGGCCACATGACCTAGCAGGTAATAAACACGAAGCATGGCCAGGCACTCTCTTAGCTCTTCACAAACATTAACTTGCTGAATCTCCTGACAGCCTCAAGAGGTAAGTGCCCCTCCATTCAACAGATGACGCCTCTGGCACACAAAAAGTTTAAGCACCTGTGACTGAAGTGGTACAACTAGTAATTGGTAGGTCGAGATTTGGATCCATGCTATTTTAGCTCAAAGACTTTGCTTCTACTCCGACTGTGGGAAGTGCCTGAAGCTTATGGGAGGAGGTTGAAGTAGGTTTTTTTGTAGCCACTCCCATTAACTTAGTGATGATTCTACAATGCAATGAAAGCACAGAGCCCTGCTCCCCTCAGAGGAGATTAAGGAGAGTGGAGCACACATACATCCCCTTCTAAATTTATGTCTAACTATTAGCTCTGTGAGGCACTCTGCCACCCCCCCTCTTCACAGAGCACTTTGAGTTTCCACATATGTTCCTTGTCAAGAGGTATTAGCACTCAGCCCATTGCCTAACCAGCCTAACAATGCTGCTGAGAGATTATCCTTTCCAGGAGCTGTTGCCTTTAGAAAAAGCAAGGTGGGCAGCAGAAGCCTTGGAGAGTGTCAGAGCTGGAGCGTGGGGTGGAGAGAGGTAGGAATAAAACATCCAGAGTCCTGGGTCTGGGCTGTAGAAGGGCCCCTGCCTCCAGGCCTGCTGGGGGATCAGGCCCGGCTCGACCGGAAGACTCCCAGGGGCTACCATCCCTCACAGCAGCTTGTAGCCGCCTCCACTCAGGCCCAGGTAACAGGAGGAGATGGGCCACAGAAGGGAAGTGAGCTTCACCCTGACCCCACCCCCAGCCTCCCTAAAGAGGCCATGTGCTCAGGGTTCACTTGGCATCGGCTGTTCTTTCTCATGATTGGCTCTGCTCCCGTCTCTGGCTTGAGGGGCAGTAATGGGACAGAGGACCCCTTTTTAGCTACTGCCCTTGTCTACATCCCCTCCTCCGTTAAGATTTCCCCTGAGCTTTCAGCCTTTGCCACGAGGTTGGGAAAACAGCAACATTTGGAGTCGGGTTTTATGATAAATTGCGTCAGAATCACCTTGACAACGCCAGTGGTTCACACGTTGATTCAGTGGCCTGAGCTCTCATGTAAGTGATATTTATATTCTCCACATCTGCCCACAGGTCTGCAGGAGACAGCGGTTTAAGGCTATTCCTCCCACTTATACTGCGTTTGTCTGCAAATGCCAAAAGCATAACGAAACCCTGAGGCACAGGTGTTCTTAGGAAACTGGGGTCAAGAAAGAGGACAGTGGCCACTTTCTGGAGAACAAGCGAAGCCCTTCCGGGAAAGACCAAGGGCCGTGAGGGTGTGCCCAGGCTCCTGCCGGGTGGGTACTCCATGGAGCCTCCTTCTCCTGAAGTGAGGCTGGAGCGGGGGCACAGCCATTTTCTGTTTCATAGACACTCAGATGTTTATCATGCTGTGGAGGGGAAAGATGGTGCCAACGACCTCAGGGCATAACCCTTCCTCTGCCTCCTCCAGTAGGAGACTCATTTTTCAAGAATAGGTTATGAGGTACATGCCCAGTGGGGGGATTGCTGGGTCATACAGACATGTGGATGGACTTGGAGTCTGTCATACAGAATGGAGGAAGTCAGAAAGAGAAAAACAAGTACAGCGTGTTAATGCATATGAATGGAATCTAGAAAAAATGGTACAGATGAGCCTATTTCCAGGGCAGGAAAGGACACGCAGACAGGGGGAACGGCTGTGTGGACACGGCGGGGGTAGGAGAGGGTGGGAAGAACTGGGAGATTAGAATTGACACGTCTGTGTGCACGCATGCTGAGTCACTTTAGTCATGTCCGAGCTTTAGTCGTGTCCAACTCTTTGTGACGTTATGAACTACAGCCCGCCAGGCTTCTCCGTCCATGGGATTCTCCAGGCATGAATCCTGGAGTGAGTTGTCATACCCTCCTCCAAGGGATCTTTGCAACTCAGGGATCATACCCGCTTCTCCTGCGTTGGCAGGTGGGTTCTTTACCACTGAGCCACCTGGGAAGCCCTGGACATGTGCACACCACACTACTCCAGTAGACAGCTCGTGGGCTGCTGCTAAGAGATGCAGAGAGCCCAGCCCCCGTGGGATGGGACAACCTGGAGGGCCGGGATGGGGCGGGTGAGAGTGAGGTTTGAAAGGGAGGGGACATATGTACACACGCAGCTGATTCACCTCACTGCATAGCAGAAACCAACACCACAGTCTAAAACGATTATATTCAAATAAAAAAGGGAATGCGCTGCAAAGGCTCTTTGTCAGGAAAACAAAACTTCTCTGTGTCCCTGTGAGCAGTTCCCACTGCATAAACTATCAGTGAGGATGCCAACCAGGAGAGCCGTTCTGGACCCTGATTAAGCTGCAGTATTGGGAGCTGACCCCGCTGTATCTTCCCTTTTAAATTTTTTTCTTTAGAATTAACCCTCTGCCATCTTGAAACTCTTTATCCATTAAGTGTAATAAGGGCCACTCTCTTAGAATAAACATGCTCTCATCCCTCCCATATGAAATATGAGGGATTTATTTTGACCTTTGGTAACCTCCCGAGGCTTCCCATGTGGCTCAGTGGGTAAAGAACCTGCCTGCGACGCAGGAGACACTGGAGATGCAGGTTCAATCCCCAGCTTGGGAAGATGATCTGGAGGAGGAAATGGCAACCCACTCTAGGATTCTTTCCTGGGAAATCCCATAACAAGGAAGCCTGGTGGGTTACAGACCACGAGGTCCCAAAGAGTCAGATGCGACTGAGCATGCATGCAAGGCAACCAGAGGGAAGCTGAGATACTGACAAATCAGACAAAGGAGCCGGCACCTGCTCTCAGGGGATGGAGGGCTTGTGTGATCTGGCTTGCTCCTTTCTTCCCCAACAGCTACTAGGGTCACACCTGCCTATCTGATTGCTAACTGGTTCTCAATCAGTCCTTGAAGAGGGATAAACCCTTTAAGGAGGATAAACCATTCACTCAATGACCAAAGCATGGAATGATTCCAGAATTTAAGTATCCCTAAAAGACTCAGCTCCCCTTAGGAAGCTCCAGATACACAAGAGAGGGAAGAATTCCTCCCTCAAGAATGTATGACAGGGACTTTCCTGGCTAAGCCTCCACACTCCCAATGAAGAAGGCCTGGGTTTGATCCCTGTTCATGCTAGAGAAGACTCCTGAGAGTCCCTTGGACTGCAAGGAAATCCAACCAGTCATTCCTAAAGGAAATCAACCCTGAATATTCATTGGAAGAATTGATGCTGAAGCTGAAACTCCAATACTTTTGGCCACCTGATGCAAAGAACTGACTCATTTGAAAAGACCCTGATGCTGGGAAACACTGAAGGCAGGAGGAGAAAGGGATGATGGAGGATGAGATGGTTGATGGCATCACCGACTCAACAGACATGAGTTTGAGCAAGCTCTGGGAGATAGTGAAGGACAGGGAAGCCTGGCATGCTGCAGTTCATGGGGTCACAAAGAGTGGAACGGCTTAGCAACTGATGGACAATAACAGGGAACTAGGATACTATGAGTTCGAATGCCACAACTAAAGGTCCCTTGCGCCTCAATGAGACTGCACTCAGCAACAAAGATCTTGCTGCGACAAGACCTGGTGCAGACAAGTAAATTAAAAAAATAATAAAAGGAATGCATTACAAAGTAAGTCTGCTTCTACTTTTGGAAAGAGTTCTCATTATCTCACCTCAGCCCAGTCTTTAAAAACAAGCAGCTTCTTGACTGCCCTCTCACTGAGTTCAGGGCAAACTTTAGAGGGGATGAGGACAATGAACTTGAGGAAGTTCCACAGGAGACAGTGGGCCCATGATTTAGACTGAGGCTAACAAGAGGAGCTGAATAACTGTCAGTTCCATGGTACTTCCTCCTTGGCTTGAGCCAGTGAGGAATTCTTGTTTTGTGTATCACCAAACCAGCGCTACAGACTGGCCCACGACTGGGTCAGGCGCGGATGTCTGGCAGGGACTCCATGTTCAGGGTACTCAGGTTCTAACGCTCCATCACTTACACACTGAGAGACAACGGCCAAGTTACCTACATCATCAGTTGCTGAGTTTCTACATCTGTAAAATGAGCCTCTCAACAATACCTTCCTCTTGGCAAGGTTGTAAAGGTTAGATGAGGTGATGTACATGAAATTGCTTAGCACAGGTTCTAGAGCATATTAAGTCTTCAATAAATGTTAGCTGTTATTATTAGCAGCAGTAGCTATACTAGTGAAACAGCTGGTGAGGGAAAGTGAGCTATAGGGAGTTAAGTTTCGCTCACTGCCCTGTAACTGGCAGGTTGCTTGGAAAACTCCAAGACCCTCCAGTGGTCTTGTCTGCTTTCCAAGAAAATCAAGCAACAGGTGCCTGGGTTGTCTGCACTTCTCCCAGCCCCAAGACAGTCTGGCTTGGGGTAAGACCTCCTGGAGCAGGTTTAACATTGGCTGGAGCCAGGATTGATGTGAAAGCTCCCACCTCGAATGACCGCCCACCCCACCTGAGTGCCTTCCCTTGTATGCCGTGCCACCAGTGAGTGCTAACGGGAGGCGCTGACCCCCAGAGAGCTGCAACGCTGCAGCCTGATACCGCCCATCCAAGGAAGAAGGGACGGCGCTGGAGGCAGGCTTGCTGCTTGCTTCCCCTGCGTGAGGGAGGGCCAACTCCTGAGCTGCAAAGTCACAAATCAGGGGACATTTTGGCTGGACACACACTCAGGATCCCAATCTCCAGGAGCCCAGGAGTAGGGAAACGGTGAAGATCTAAGCCTTCACACTAAGTTTTCAGTGATAAAGAGGGTGGATGAGGCCTGGAGAGGAGGACAGGGCACTTCTCAGGTGACCAGAGTTGGGAGTACACAGCCAGCTGCATGTCCCGTCCTAACCATGATTCTGAGCTGTCTCCATGTGGGAAGTTTCAGTTCTCCGCAGCTTACAACGGGGTCTCTCCATACACTTCTTGCCCAACTGGGCTCCTGACTTGTGTCCTAGCAGCCAGCTTCAAGGAAGAAAGCTGGCAGATTCGTTCACACCCTCAGAGATCATAAGGGTTGTTCCAACTAAACAATGAATGTGTGCTTATACAGATGAAAGTCTGTACTTTTTAGTCTGTAGTCAGTATTTATGCAGATCGAAGTCTGCAGGAACTGAACCTTTTAGGGTTAATTACAGGGAGACATACTATTTTCAAACACATGGAGAATATGAGAATAGCTTTTTCTGAGTTTTCCAGAAGCCATGACTGAAGTTTAGTATACAAAATAGCTGGAGTCCCTTTGCTATCCACCTGAAACTACCACAACATTGTTAATCAGTTATACTCCAATATAAAACAAAAAGTTAAAAAAGGAGAAAGCGCTTCCTAACCTTTTCAGTACACCAAGAGAATTTATCACAGAAACCATCAGCACAAGAGCAATAGGATTCGTGCCAGGGTGTGTGGGATAGGATTCTATACCAGTTGGGTGAGAAGCTGTCCAGGAAGCTCTGAAGATTTGGAACTCCAGCTAAAGGAGGTGACTCTCGCGAGGCTGACACCCAGAAGACAGGGTATTGGACTTGCAGTCCCTTCCCAGGGCTGTTGAAGCTTGTTCATGGAGACCTGTTTACTGCAGCCTCTGAGAAACTCTGAAGACTGAGTTTCCCATTAGTGTTGGTCATCTGCCTGAAGAAACAGGGCAAGAAGATGACCCAGGAGGGATGGGTACCTAACAGGCTGGCCCAGTGTAGTAGGATGGCTGAAAAGTTTAGAGACGCAGGCAAAGAGGGGATGGGCAGGCAGGACAACTAACTACAACATATCTGCTTTATTACTGGTTGACTAGGAACTCTGTTTATTGTAATACAGTGTGCTGGTCATGGAAATAGCGGAGCTGTCTCTTGTTCACAGTCATCTTTTTACTATAATTTGATGTGTACAACATGAAAAGTACAGGCACATGGGAATTTATAAAGCAGTGCCAGCTATATTTAAAATGTGTAACCAACAAGGTCATACTATACAGCACAGAGAACTCTGCTCATTGCTGTGTGGCAGCCTGATCTGAAGGGGAGTTTGGGGGAGAATGGATACATCTATTTGTATGGCTGAGTTCCGTTGTTGTCCACCTGAAGCTATCACAGCATTGTGAATCAACTGTTCTCCAACATAAAACAGAAAGTTTTTTTATTTAAGTGCCAGAAAGGAAACATCTAAGATCCTTTTGGGTGGCGGAGACAGCTTGGCTTTTTGCTGTTGTTTTTCAGTCACTGAGTTGTCTTTGACTCTTTGTGATCCCATGGACTGCAACTGCCAGGCTTCCCTGTCTTTCACTATCTCCTGGAGTTTGCTCAAACTCATGTCCATTGAATCAGTGGTGCCATCCAACTGTCTCATCCTCTGTCACCCCCTTCTCCTCCTGCCCTCAACCTTTCCCAGCATCAGGGTCTTTTCCAATGAGTTGGCTCTTCACATCAGATGGCCAAAGTAATGGAGCTTCAGCTTCAGCATCAATCCTTCCAATGAACACAGTTGCTTTGTGATGCAACCATAGTCTGAGAGACGAGAGAGAAGAAACAGCACAAAGCCCCTGCAGAAAGCTTTCAGGTCAGAGGAGAGGACATTTCCCAGACTAGCAGGGTATCCTGATCAGAGCCTTCTTATCGGAGTGTCTCCAGCCTAACAAGGAGAAACCCAATCTACTGAAGGCTGACCGCTACATTAGATCTAATCAGAATCTGCTTTCTAATTGCTCAAAACCAGGTCAGAGCCCAGTGATGGCTACAGTTACTGGTTCTTTCTGGAAAGTGAGGAACTTGAGTCATGTCAACTCTTGGTCTCGAGAGAAGCAGAAAGCTTTGTCTTCACGCCCAGATATACAACTCCATCAGCTCAAAGTAGCGAGACGCAACCAGAGTTTTTTCCCGGCTCATGCAAAGCTCTAGTCATCTTATGACTGCTGTCAGCTGGGAGCTGAAATATTTCCTTTTTTAAAAAACATGCATCCAGGACTTCCCTGATGGTTCAGTGATTAAGAATCTGCTTTCCAATGCAGGAGATGGGGGTTTGATCTGTGACAGGGAACCAAAACCCCACATGCTGTGGGGTAACTAAGCTCAGGCTCTACGACTAGAGAGAAGCCACACATTGCAACAGAAATCCTTAGTGCTGCAACTGAGACCTGACACAGTCAGATAAAATAGCAAATATATAAAGCAAACGTTAAGAAACACAACCCCCCAAATATGCATTTATGATACTTTTGCTATATGCCCTGCACCGTGCTAGGCGCTTTGATGCACGCTATGTTTCTCCTTAATGCCTACAAGGGCACACAGCTTTTAACAGTCAAAACGTGACTGTAAAAGGATAGTTACCCCAGCCCAGTGAAACACAATACCTCCGAATCTCCCTCTAGGCCATCCTATTGTTATCTTCTGGCAGGGGATTAATAGGTACAGTCAACTGGCCTTCTGGTGGCAGGTATAACTTATATTTTCTTTGCTCCAAGCAAAGACTACCATCTGTGAACCCCCCCAGCTCCTTGCAGAGCCCTGACATGTCATTCTAACAAATAGCCACACAGGCCCACGGAGGGCTGCGGCCCTTGAACTCTGACAGGTACACAGAGCCACACAGAGTGAGACAGACATGGAGATAGAGGTGTGAGGGCTGGATAAAGACAAAGCAGAGAGAAAGACATGGAATTTTCTTTTTCTGGCTTTCCTCCTCGCTGAAACAAGCCTGCCCAGTGCTGTGATGGACTCACTGCCTGAAAACTAGCTGGCCACCTCATCCAGGCGTGATTCATGTGCGCATACTGTGTGAGGAGACTCTGCCCAGGGCTGAGTCTTACAGGGCACAGAAAGGGTAGAGAGTAGAGATGTGGGAAGAAAAGGCTAAGGGAAAAGCCTCACTTCCTTTTTCTTGAAGAACCTTGGGTGTCCCCTTGTGAGATGCACTGTGGACCTTCTTCTGTCCACCCTGGCTCCTGGCTGCCCACCCATCTGGAGAGAAAAGTTGACTACATTGTCAGCAGGCTCCTGATGGAGCTTCACTTAACTGCACATGGGAGAGGGAGGGCCCAGGTGCCTTCTCTAAGGAGCCTGCAACTTGGAGGTGATTTTGCAAGGGTACACGTATGAGTGCAAGCGCACGTGCACACACACACACACACACACACACACACTCATCGGTACTCAGATGAATGCCTCTGGTAACATATATCTTGTGCTATTCAGAGGCGTGGGGGCCTTCTGAGCCACAGGACCACGCAAGCTCTACTCCAGCTTCCACACCCATTTTCTGTGTGATTGAGGTCAAGTCATTTACCTCTCTGAAACTTGGTACTGTCCATTGCTCACAAGATACTCAAGATCATTTCCTAATACCAATAGGAATTATGATGTGCGGACATGGATGTGTGCATGTGTACACACAAGTGTACACACACACACACTTCCCACACCCACAGTACATGCATGTAGATGCTATGGCTACCTGATCACAAACCATAGATAATCCTAGCCTGATCATAAAATCTTAAAATACAAGATGAGCTAAATTCCTTTCCTTGCCTCTCCACATCAGAGTTCACTTACTTTCTTCAAACATTTAAGCTCAAATGAGCAGAATGAAATAAATGCAAATAAATAATCCCAGATCTTAAAATTTGAGGCAAGGAATCCTTCTTTAAATTAAATAAACGCTTCCCCCCCCTCAGTCCTATCTTTCCCAGATAGAGTCGCAACAGTGACTGATTATGCTCCTAATTATTTCACTGCCCCACCCCTACCGCCTTCAAGGTCACATGTCTACCGTCAGTTCTGTTTCAGCTTTAGTATTGGAATACAGTGTATGAACATTTTAGTTCCCTAAATTCTGAGCATTATCGCGGGATTAGATTCTGGCTTAATTTCTAGCTACCCAAGCCTGAAGGTAGTGATTCTTGCTTGGGTCAGGCTCCCAAGCTGCATCATCTAGCTTGTTTACACTGACGTTAGCCTCCTCTGCCAACTCCCTGGCTCTCTTTCCACCAACAGGAGGCGGTGGAGGTGAGGGGTGGACACCTCAAAACAATTTCTCTTTCCCTTTTAATGAGCACAAAGTCAAAAGAAGAACTCTACAGAGCATGGCTCTAAGTTTGCAGAAAAGAGCCTGTAAACAGTTCTAGAGACAATATTAGTGACAAAGTTCCTACTCACAGCAGCTGTAGGGACACCAGCCCATCAAACAGTCCCTTGGCAATCTCCGTGATCTTGTTCCCGTAAAGCACCCTGGAAAAGAGCAGTGGGGACAGTGGTCACCGTGGATGAGGGGCCACTGTCTCCCCTTCAAGCAGGAGGTCACCACCTCGGCCCACTCCGGTGGCAGCTCAGCATCGCCTTCCCCAGCCCGCCTCATCCCTCATCCTCACCAGAGAGACAGAGGGCTCACATCTCTGGGGGCTGGAGGGGCAGGCTGTCTGAGAGGTGAGGAGAAAAGGACTCCATCCTAATCCCCTCCTGGGCAGCCCCACTCAATAAATAATCCACAATAGGAAGACGCAGTCCTTTTGTGGTGTCTCCCGGAGCTGCTAATATGACTCACACACTGGCAATAAATAAGACGTGTGGGAAGCCAGCCAGCCCTGTGTTTTCTTGTCTTCAATGGGTATTGATCAGGCGGAGCCCAGCCTATAGAATGGTTCCTTTTAATATCCTGTTGCATCCTAAGGAGTTCCTGAACTGAGTCCTTTAATCATCCATCTAGACAGGGCTTTGGATATCTGGGGTCCTACCCAGATGGCTCAAGGATTGCTGAGTCAAGGACCGGCTCTTTGGAAAAACTAGGGAGCAAGAAACTGTTACTGCAGTGATAGCAGCTTCTACATTCCAGCCTTTCTTTTTCTATTCTCTGAGCTCCAGGAACCAAGGAATTCTTTTCACCCTTCTCTCTCCCAGCCTACGGAGTCCCTCACGCTGGTCTCCTTCTCAAGGGCTGGTCTCTGGTGCCTTCTGACGCACCAGAGAAGTGTGGGGACGTCTCCTGAGTCTGGCTCTTCCGGAGACACTGCTGGCTTCTCTCTCCTCTCATCCATGGCACAGACTTTGATGATCTCTTGAGCCCAGCCTCCTCTAAGATGGAGGGAACTTAGCTAAGAAAGATTTTTCTAAAAAATGTTTCCCTCTTGAAGCCTGGAGCACACTGAATTAACCCAAGATTTGATTCCTGCTTGGATTGCAAATCCAAGCTGTGACGTGTCTTTGAGGAGGCAAAATATTAGGATGAGGAAATGGTAAATGGGAGTGATAAACCCATCCCCCCCATTTCCCAGACACCACCAGGAGAGAGTAAGTGTCCCGCTCAGCCTGCGGGTGTGTTTCATTAATGTTTCAACAAATTAATGACTAAATAAAAGCATGATGGCTCAGGCTCCCATTTGTAATTCATATGAATGTGTCACTGCTCACTGTGCCAAAGGCAGGAGCATCACTGTCTGCTCGGCTTGGTGGATGTCAGACCCTCTGGTGCAGCAGAGGCTGGTGGGACAACAGGCAGGGTGGGGAAAGGGGTCCTGGAATCACAGGTCCACGTGGGGTGTGCCTAAGGCTCAGTGGGTTGAAGCCACTCTGGCGCTGAAGTGGGCTTCTGGGCATAGACCTGTCTGCCCGTATCCTCAGCTCTTTCCTGGACTTCCCTTCCCACCTTTCAGATGTGGGCTTAAACACCTCATCCTTGGAAGGTTCCCTTGAATCTCTCAGTCAACGTTTTCTTTCTTTCTGCATTTGATTTTTTTTCATTAAGTAAACATTTACATACATTAAATTAGTCATTTTCTATCACCTGTTACTCTATTTTATTACCTCATCCCTTTTCATTATGTAATGTTATATTATTATACATTTATTTATTTTAAACATTTTCTATGTCTTCTCTACGGCCCCCTTGAATAGATTAACAGATCCCATGTGTGTGATGACATCATGTGGATTGTTCATGGTTGGGTCCCTAGAACTGAAAACTGAACAGGATCTAACACAGTAAACGCCTGTTAGAAAGAATAATGAACAGGTGTGGGGTAAAGGCTTTCTTGCCCTTTACTTTGGCCTTTCCTCACTCTGGGGAGGGTGTGTTGTTGTTCCAAGCTCCTTGAGGCCAAGCCTTGCCTGTCCACTTCACTGCCACATCCTCAGCGCCTCTAAGGTTGCTCAGTGCACAGTACGCGTCTATTGAATGGATGAACGCATATATTGGGGATGATAAGCACTTCATTTAAACAATGCCCTGATAGAGCTCAGAATTAGCTAGTGGCATGCCAATTTCCCATTTGGCAACCAGATTTTGAATTTCTTTTCCTGTAAGACAGGAAGCGTCTTACTGTCTTCAGCGGGTTCCCAGATCCCAGCAAAGGAAGAGCAGACGGGGACAGGAGGGCGGGGGCAGGGACAGGATCCCAGTGGCAGACGGCCACTCTCCCTCCTCCTCTGTGATCTTCAGCACAATAAGCAGACACTAATCTCGCACACAAGCCTGTCTTTGATATCCCAACCAGATGTTCTACCCGATAAATGAAACTAATTTACTCTGCCAGCAGCAGGCAACAGCTGAATCAAGACACCTCCCTGTCTCCAGCCCCTTCCCAGTGGGATGGGGCCAGGTGGGGGAAAATGTGTATCTTGTTACCTGCCCACTCATCAATTAAACAAATAAACAAACAGAGAGACAAGGCACGGACAGCTTGCCTCTGAGCATCCTCATCCTTGCCAGGTTGGGCAGGTCACCAAATAATACAAATATCAACGGATGACACCTTAGCTGTATCTTATACTTCTCACATTATCTCAGGATGCAGTCTAGATGGGGATCAAGAGCATGGTTCTGGAGTCAGACTGCTTGGGTCTAAATTCTGCCTTTCTCACTTGTTACCATGGACTCTGGACATCCAAAATTACATTTGTTTACTCAACATGTCTTTTTTTTGGCACAATCACTGCTTGCCAGGTACTGTTTGAGGTACCAGAGATTCAGCCAGTATCAACAGAGAGAAAAACCTCTGTCTGCATGGGGTTTAGATGACCCAGTTTCTCCAACCATTAAAGACAGATGAGGACAGGTTCTTTATTTTAGGTCCTTGTGAGGATGAAGCCTGCAAGCCTCCTAGAAGAATCCCAGGTACCCAGGAAGTGCTCGGAAAGCACTGCCAGTGATGATGTGACTGCAGTCACGAGCACATTTCAGACAGGAGCAGAGTCACTGCGCCGCTGTGCCTGTGAGGGAGCTTGCACACAAGATGCAAGACCCTGGGCCCCTGGGCAGGTCACTGGCAGGGTCAGAAGAACGCTCTCTGCCTTCCTGCCCCAGGGGGTCTCTGAGCCCCTGGTAGGCACAGCTTTGGTTCCATCCAATAGCCTGCTTTCGGGTTTCAAAATCAAAGAAAAGCTTACAGGATGGGGTTGATGCACTCTCAGAACAACAACCATGAGATTGGTTTGGAGAAAAAGCCTTAAAATCAGAGGAAGAAAATGAGATCCTCCCTAGACAAGGCCACATGCATGGAAAATATGGGCACATGGTACTAATCATACATTACAATCCTCTCTCCATCTCCCAGGGCAGTGCTGCCGAGGCATGTGGGATGGAAGGGGGGATGCGGTTGGAGGAGAAGATACATTCGAATTAGAAGCCAATAACTGGGAAGGCTGCTGGGCACTTAATCAATAAAAATAATGCATTTGGGTTGCAGAAATATTCCCCAAGATCAATTTCCCCTGAAGAAATATTTGTTTCTTTTACCAGGTTGCCACAAGTGTGTAAGGGAACATAAAACCTTGATAAACACCTCCTGGAAAATATGGATGCATCACTCTCCCACCCCCTCTCCCACCCCCTCTCCACATGCCTCTGCTCCCCACTTACAGTGACGTCAGCGATTTCAGACCCTGGAAGGCATCTGGAGCGATGTCCGAGATCTGATTCTTGCTGATGTCTCTGAAATATTAACAGGAAAGTCTGAGAACACAACTCAAAGGCATGATATGGCCATATCTGAGGGGTGGATCAAGCACTGTAGGTGTGCAAAATGGTGAGGATGAATTCATCAATTTATTTATTTATAGTGCAAGATCAGGGGCTTAAAGGTCATTCAATTCAAACGCCTCATGATAAAATGCACTATATATTTGTATCGCTCTTCTTGACTTTCAAAGAACGCTTACTCGTGGCACCCTGACTTTGACATATGGTATGCACCTGGCAACCTTCGCTTTGCAGGTGGGAAATGGCAGCCAGTTCGATGAGGGCCTTATTGAAGGTTGCAGACCCGGCAATATGGCATAAATGAAGCAGGAGCCGGCTTCACCCAAACACAGCCCAGGGTTCCCTTAAGCCTCACCTTCTTGTGTAATGTCTTGCCAAATGCTTATTTTTCTCCCCCCAGGTCCTGAGTCATTTTGCATCCCCAGTGACTTCTCCTTCCTGACCTGAATGGAGGTTTTGAGTAGTGACTGAAGTCTCTGTCTGGTTCAGAGCATCTTCAGGCCGTGTGGTGAAAAGCCATCATGAGAGTCTCACGGTGACTTTGACACATGGGATTGCCACTGGCAATACTGCTTGGACGGGAGCAAGCCCAAGGTAGTGAAGACTAGAAACAACGTGAGTGAGAAGGATCCTGTGTGTTAGAAGGCAGCTAACCCAGCCTTGGTGCATTGGAATCTCCCCGATCGGGAGGCTGCTCACTCTGCAGCACCCCAGTGACTTCTGAACACCCACATCTAGTTCTCACTAACGACATTTCCCTGAGTGCAGAGATATCTCTTAGGAGTCATTAGCTCAGAGACAGCCTCTGGGCTCCTGTCCCTGGATGTGGAGATGCTCTGATTTCCAGCTATAATGAACTTCTCTGGTGTCTTTGCTTTTGTGCAGAAGAGGGGAAGTTGGGGGTCTTGGAGGGTCAACAAGGAGGAGGCAGAGGAATATTGAGAAGAAAGCACATCTAAGCAGCTGCTTCCAGCGAGGTCAGACACCCAGCTCCCCTAGCTTCTTAAGTGAGCCTGTTTCTCTACTCCTTCTGCATGTGCGTGCTAAGACACTTCAGTCGTGTCTGACTCTTTGCAACCCTGTGGACTATAGCTTGCTAGGCTCCTCTGTCCAGAGGATTCTCCAGGCAAAGAATACTGGAGTGGGCTGCCTATTAACCTCCTCCAGGGGATCTTCTTGACCCAGGGATTGAACCCCTGTCTCTTATGTCTCCTGCATTGGCAGGTGGGTTTTTTACCACTCATGCCACCTGGGAAACTAGCCTTCAGAAGGGCTGCCCAACAATGTTTGCTTAGGTCTCTGCTTCCTTCCCTCCCCGTTTCCATGGCTTGTGAGTTGAAAGATACTTCTCTTAAGGTTTCTTAGGCACAGCTGGTGGGCTTATCCCTTGAGCAGGTGAGAGCGCCTCTAACAAATCCATAGATTGTGCTCGCAAACTCATCAGCTTACACCAGGCTTTGCTTCAGAGCCCTTTTTTCATATAAGGGTCTTAACAAGCAAATGCCGCAGATTACCCTAATCTTGCTGGCCCTCAGCATGGCTGCCTAGCAAGGCATTTCAGGCAAGCGCGCAGTCTGTGCTTAGATAATTCCAGTGAGAAAGCCTGTTTTGTTTGGTGATTTTTTTTTTTTTGGTGATATCCCTAGTGGGATGTCCCTTTAAGATCCTGAGCCCTCTACCATGTGATAGAAAATTCTGTGACAAGTGGGGAAGCCCTCTGCTTCAGTCTTGTCAGTGCAAAGTAGTTTTCAGTTCACAACTAGACCTCTGGAAGCATTTTTCTCTAAGGACAAGGTGAGATGTCTCATGATTTGAAGATGCTGGGGAGTAGACCTGGGACTGGACCCCCCTAGTGGCTCAGCTGGTAAAGGACTTGCTGGCTAATGCAGGAGACACAAGAGATTTTGGTTCGATCTCTGGGTCAGGAAGATTCCTTGGAGGAGGGCATGGCAACCCATTCCAGTATTCTCACCTGGAAAATTCCATGGACAGAAGAGCCTGGTGGGCTACAGTCTGTAGGGTTGCAGAGTCGGATGTGACTGAGTGCCCAGGCAGGCATGCCCACAGACATTGGAGAAGTGATAGTTTAGCTGGGAACTGTCTGCGGTGGTTCTTAATTCTATAGGAAGGAAATAGCAGCCATGGGGGGTAAAGGACCCAGAGTGACAAGTGATCAGACACAGAGATTTGGGCACAGAACTGGCATCTCCAGTCTCCTTTCTACTTCGTTGAGTTGGGTGTAGAAGGTGATGACCCTAGACTGGAAGGCAGCCTAGGAAGGTTGAGTGCCCACCCATCTCCACGCCTGACCCCTCCCAGTCTACAGCAGGTGGTCCCAGAGCTGATTCCTGGTGTCTGGGTCACCCTTGACTAGTTGTTCTCAAACCCCATTAGAAGTTTTTTAAAATGCACCCACAGGGGCTCCCCTGACGATCCAGTGGTTAAGACTCCATGCTTCCAAAGCAGGGAGCACAGGTTTGATCCCTGCTTGGGGCAGTAAGATCCCACATGCCATGAAGGCCGAAAGATTTAAAAAAATTTAAACACACCCACAGAAAGTCTAATTTGGCGAGCTGGGGAATTCGGATTAGAAGTCTGCATACATAATGAATCTCCAGGTGATTCCAAGGCAGGTGGTTTCTGAGTTATACTCAAGACCAGTATTTCAGAATATGGCTAGTCTCAAACCTTCCCCAGCCCCTTGGATGATGGAGAAGAAGTGGCCTTTGCAGGCTGTTCAGAACGGAGGTGGTAACTTCCAATGCTGATGAGGGTCAAGTGGGGAATATGAGCTTAAAACAGTAGAGGTTGGTGGAACTTGTGGAATGTTGCTCTGCCTAAGAGCATGGGAGGGAAAGAACTCAACATCTTGAAGTTGTGGCCTTCAAGCGTCAGTGCTCCCGCTTAGCCAGCCACGTAAGACTGGGGCATCCTCCCTAATAACTCCTACTCTCCCTCATACTCTTTATTTTCTTGGGCTCCAAAATCACTGTGGATGGTGAACGTAGCCACGAAATTAAAAGACGCTTTCTCCTTGGAAGAAATGGTATGACAAACCCAGACAGCATATTAAAAGACAGAGACATCATTTTGCCAAGAAAGGCTGTATACTCAAAACTATGGTTTTTCCCAGTAGTCATGTATGAATTGAGGGTTGTACCATAAGAAAGGCTGAGCACCAGAGAACTGATGCTTTCAAACTGTGGTGCTGAGAAGACTCTTGAGAGTCCCTTGGACAGCAAGGAGATCAAACCAGTCCATCCTAAAGGAAATCAACCCTGAATATTCATTGGAAGGACTGATGCTAAAGTTGAACTTCCAATACTTTGGCCACCTGATGTGAAGAACTGACTCACTGGAAAAGACCCTGATGCTGGGGTCTTTTCCTCCTGACAAGGGCAGAAGGAGAAGGGGGCAACACAGGATGAGATGGTTGGATGGCATCACTGACTCAACAGATGTGAGTCTGAGCAAACTCTGGGAGATAGTGAAGGACAGGGAAGCCTGGCGTGCTGCAGTCCGTGGGGTCGCAAAGAGTCAGACACGACTGAGTGACTGAACCACAGCACAACCTTTATATTAGATTTTACCTGGAAGTACTTTTTTTCACACTAAGCTGACCACTTGAAATTCATTCTATTCAGGGACAAAGCCATTCAATCAAGGAAAACTTTTTTTTGTCATTGGAGTGGAGATAAGAAGAGGATGTGGTTCATTCATTATTGAAGGAAAACATCTTTCTGTAAGATATTAGAGATAAACTGGTCACATACGCCTGGGAGGAATTCACCTTTTGTGTTTTAAAATCTGTTTTCAACAGGGACCCTACATCTCCCAAGCCCTTGCACTTCAGTCTAGATTTCTGGCATTCTGTTAGTCAGAAAAAATTTTAAGTGCTCTCTCTTTCCTACCATCATCCTCTTGGGAAGGGAAAAAAAGAGCATCATAGTAAATATCAATAGCATCGAAATGATCAAAAATGAAATTCACTCCCCAGGTCATAACTGAGAAGGTCTTATGAATTTTGAATGCACAGATCATGGCAATTCTAAGGGGATGGAGGAAGGACAGTAAAACATAGCCATGTTCTAAATTACCTGGACTTCACAAAAAATTAGAGTAGTCACTTAAATCATGCAAGAGACAGAGGTTGGGGCAGTGACTGAATTTGTCATTTTTCACTGAAATTACTATCTGGCT
This sequence comes from Antilocapra americana, assembly GCA_007570785.1. Classification (NCBI taxonomy): domain Eukaryota; kingdom Metazoa; phylum Chordata; class Mammalia; order Artiodactyla; family Antilocapridae; genus Antilocapra; species Antilocapra americana. Next base: position 5,908,638 of record ML664243.1, on the reverse strand, counting down.
GCATAATCAAGCTGGGCTTTAAAAATGAATTGGGGGGGCGGTATGGAGAGTGAGCTGGGAAAGCAGGGAGACTGGGAGATTGATGGCGCAAGGCTTTAAATATTAAGGCCTATATTTATACCGCTCCTCCAGCAGGAATGCTGCCTGGTGGAGGGGAGGAGTGTGTGCTCAGGGCTGGCACTGTACCAGGAGAAAATCGTGTTTGGCTTGGATTTCCAGGGAGATGGGAAGTTGGTTTCCTGATATCTGAGTGTAAAGCCTACCAATGCCACTGTTTCTCGGGGATGTTTATTTTTAACATAAAAGGAGCCAGAAGCCACTTAACCTCTTTAATGCAGGCCCTGCTACTCCAGGGAGGCTGATGAATCAGCTTGCAGTGGAAGGGAACAAAACCAAGTCCGTTCCTATTTCTACCTGCTCTCTCTCCATCCTTTGTTGGGGGCCAGAGAAAAGAGGCAAATGTAATGAAAATGGCATCATAATTACTGGGCTATCATAAATGATTTTTTAGGTTGAAAAAGGGATGAGAGCCTCCCTCCCAGGTTCCTTATATCTATGATGGCAATGGTTGGGGGTGTATCTGAATCCTACTAGCCTCCCTTCAGAGTACCCCACTCCGATTGACTCACAGAGGAGTGCTCATGGCACTCATGTGAAGGGGAGGGGCGGTGCTGATGATGCTGCCACGATGGCGGGGATGAAGGCCATGAGGCTCAGATGCTGTCCGTCATATTGGTGTCACCAGGTACCGACAGGATGTAGGGATGGCATAATACTGGATATGGCGGTAATGGCAATGCTGGGGGTCATCACGGCTAAGGGTGATCTTCTTATCTCACTTAGAAAGATTAGAAAGTCCTGACCTAAAAGGTCCATAGGATCTGGCCCTCACCTACCTTCCCAGCACGATCTCTGCCACTTTCTTTTCCATTCGCTCCATTCTGCCTCACTATTCTGCAGACCATCCCAAGAGCTCATCTAGACTCCCTCCCTCCCTCCCTTCATTCAGCTCACCCACACACAGGGCCAACCCGCCTGGAGACGGCCTCTCCAGGACTCTCTTCCCTTCTTTTGTTTTATTCCATAAGATGGTATAGAAAACTCCAAAAGAACTTTTTGGCTGACCCAATACTTTCTAGTACTGGTCAATTTCTGATATTTGCCCTCCCACTGAAATATATAAGTGCCATCAGAGCAGACTTCATTTTAGTTTGTCTTCTACCCACAGATGCCAGCACAGTTCTCTACACCCAGCGGACACCTGCTAAGCATTTGTGAGCTGAATGTGAGCATGGCGGTAGGGGTGTTGGTGATGGTGCTGTAGGATGATACAAAGTCACTGTCACATCCCTACTGAAGTGCCTACTTGAGGTCCACATCCCCAAAGCCAGAGGGCAGTAAAATGGTGAGATGGGACCTTTTTAGGCCAACTCAGTTCCACCTCCTACCCAGATAATTTTACTTCACTGTAGCTGGAGACGCCCTAAGCTCTGAGACGCCTAAACCCATACACCTTCCCATCTGAATGCAACACTCAGGCCGTACCTCCCAGTCTTGGAAGACATTCCAGGTCTAACACTGAGCTCTCCTGAGCATAGCCATGCAGCTTCTTATCTGGGGAGACTACCCACTACACCTATGACCCCCCAAACTGAAAAGATCTGGCCTCCTTTCTCAATGGGGAGACTCACATGCGCTTCAGTTTCTTGTACTGGGTGAAAGCTCCAGCAGGGATGGATTTGATGGAGTTCTGTTCCAGGCGTCTGAGAAACAGAGCAGAAAAGAGTTAATTAACCATTCATTCATCAACAAGTGGTTGCCAGGGGCCTTGAGGACAGGATGGTTTCTCCCATCAATGGTGCACATTCTTGGACAAGAGAGACTTGGTAAACACTGTCCAAAAGCCATCGACTCATGTTCTGGTGTCTGGGGGTGCCCAGCCCAGGGTCTAACTCCCCTGGGAGAAAGCTAGAAAAGAAGACTTCTGCTTGAGGATATTTGGTTCTTGTGGATGACAAGTTGCCTTTGGGAAGAGTTGTCATCTTCAGGAAATGTTGTAGGAAGTAACCCGAGGACTGAAAAAGTCAAAGGGATAAAGAGAAGGATGAGCAAAGAGAGATGGACAAATAGCATTGCCTGTCTATCCTGGAAGCAATTCACCATTCAGTTAAAAACTCAAGTACCCTGCTGCTGGCATGCTGCACAGGCAGACACGACCAAGGCTGACTTCATTTCTGGGCTTTTTTTTTCCTTAATGGAGGTATAATTGACAGAGAACTTAATATTTTTTTTTAATTTTCTTTACTTTATTGTGTTGGTTTTGCCATACATTGACATGAATCTGCCATGGGTATACATATGTTCCCCTTCCAGAACCCCCCTCCCTCCCCACTCCCGATTCCCTCCCCCTGGGTCATCCCGGTGCACCAGCCCCAAGCATCAGCCTGGGCTGGCGATTGATTTCACATATGATAATTAACATGTTTCAATGCCATTCTCCCATATCATCCCACCCTTGCCCTCTTACACAGAGTCCACGAGACTGTTCTATACATCTGCGTTTCTTTTGCTGTCCTGCATGCAGGGTTCTTGCTGCCATCTTTCTAAATTCCATATATATGCGTTAGTATACTGTACTTTTGTCTTTCCTTCTGGCCTACTTCACTCTGTATAATAGGCTCCAGTTCCATCCACCTGAGTAGAACTGATTCAAATGAATTCTTTTTAATGGCTGAGTAATATTCCACTGTGTATATGTACCGCAGCTTTCTTATCCATTCGTCAGTTGATGGGCATCTAGGTTGCTTCCATGTCCTGGCTATTGTAAACAATGTGGTGATGATATTAATTTCAGGTATACAACCTAATGATTCAATATTTGTTTGTGGGTTTTTAACTGGCTGTTCTAGTACGATGGAGTCTACAAGTCTTTAAGCTCCCAGCCTGACATTTATCAGACTGGCCCCCTGACATCTGGAGGGCCCCAGGGGCCCGGAATGGACTGCACCTCTGGGGCTGCTGCTGCCGTCTGTGGCTTTACTGTCTTACAGACTTTGCTGAAATGCTTCCTCCTCTACTGCTCTAGAAAGAGCAAGAGAAGCTGCAGGCTCAGGGCCCACAGCTTCCTCGGAAGAGGAGCGTGGGGAGCCAGCATACTTCTCCGTTTTTTATTCTTTCATCTCTCAAATGACTTCCTGTCACCAAGAACAGGTGTGGTGGGAAACGGGCATGAGAGGGAGGCAGGGCCCTCTATTAGAGGTGATGAATGAGGGCCTGGCCCAGGCTGAGGACTCCGCATTTCCTCCTCATCCATCTCCCGTCTCTCCGAGGTGTGGATCTTTTCATCACCTCCTCATTTGGCGTGGATGAGCCCCAAACCCTTTGCTGGGAAGACACACAAAAAGATGTGTGTGTGCGGAGGGGAAGGCTGGGGGAAGCAGAAGGAAGAGACGGGAGGAGCTGGCTCCCTTGGAGGCTACATCTAGAGGAGGCACATTTCTGGCTGGGATGAACCCATTCATCTTGAAGAGTAATCCCCACTGCAGAAAAAGGGAGACAGTCGTATTAATTTGTGCCCCTGCAATCTCGTCTTCATTGGGAGAAAGAGAGTATTTGTTACTGGAACCACTAATGGAGCAGTTTGCCAGCAATTTTCCCATTTCAAACAACATCTCAGCTGCTAATGTGGAATGGTTTGTCAAGCCTACCCATAACACAGACAAATCACTCTCCAGGCGGAAGGAAGGGGGTGAGGGGTGGGGGGAGAAAGAGGAAGGGCGGGTGAGAGGAGAGAGGAGCATCAGGACAGATCATTCCTGGCTGCCGGATGAATCGAGTCTACAAATGAGACTGCCATGGTCTATTAAGGGAGCGGGCAGGGGTGTGCTCTGCTGGGTTCGTGCACACAGGATGGCTGGACATGGGCCTGGCTGGCTCACAGTGAGCCAAAAAGCATGCTGCGAGGTCGCAGAGGCTGCAGAGGTGGCAGGTCTGGGCAGGCTGCCTTGACTGAGAAGGTCCAAGGACATTCTCATTTTCCAGCTGAGCAGAGTTCAGGAATTTCTCCGTCAAGACAGCAGCTCTGTGGACCATCGGGGTGGCCAGTCAGGTGGCAAATGCTCTCCAGGAATCCTGGGATTCGCCTGTCACTCTGGCAGGGGGCTAGGGACTGGAGGATGCCTCTGGAGAGAACCAGTCACTGTAACGATGGCAACGCCTTCCACTCCTGCAGGAGGACCCATCGCTCCCGGCTGCAGGCCAGGAGCACAAGCCAGGTCAGCTGGCTGCCTGTGCAGAGCATAAGGAATAGCGTCACCTTAGTGGTGGGTGCCAGAGCTAAGGGAGGGGTGAGTCAGGGAGTAGGAGGTGATATCTGTCCCCAGGAGTTTAATAATCTGGTGACAGAAATGCGCCCAAGATGGCCCATCACAGAACCAGATTTCATTGCTAATATTAACAAGAAGAGCTGTCCTTTATGGAATTGAGTTGATTTATGTCTGTTTCTCTCTTTGAGTCCTTACACTATGGAGGAAAGCTGTGTCGGTCCTATTTTGTGGATGGGGAGAATAAAACTTACAGGGGCCCAACAGCCTATCCAAAGTGACAGAGCTTTAAGTGGCAGAAATGGCATCTTTCTTTTTCTACCCAGTGGATGCTCTGCCTTCTCTGAAAACATGGAGAAACTGAGGCCCAGGGACTAAGGTAGCTTTTCCAAAGTCCCAGAAAATTTTAAGGGGTGAAGATCCCAGTCCTCATCTGGAGACATCATGTACCCTCTGAAGTAGGTATTTTGTAAAATAGGCTGTAGAAGTTGAGTGAAGGTGGAATATAGATGTGTGTGTGTGTGTGTGTGTGTATGCATATTTGGGATTTTCCTGGTGGCTCAGAGGTAAAGAATCCACCTGTAATGCAGGAGACCTGGGTTGGATCTTTGGGTTGGGAAAAGTATATATACACACACACATGCACACTCACATATATATGTATTTATAGAATGTATGCAGAGTGCAAATGTGTGGCTTTGAACAAAGAAAAAGAATTCCAATCTTAACCTGTTAACCCTGGCTGGGATGTTGCTGTGTGTCCTGTACTCTTCACCCTTGCACACTCTGGGGAGGGTCTTCATCTCTTCAGTCTCTCTGCCTCTTACACTGCTATGGGGACCAGCTGGACATCCAACCCCTTATAGAGTGCCAAGGCCAGGACATGATGTGGGTTAGCCTTGCCTCAGGGGGCTCCAGAGTTGGTCAGTGTACTTCAAATGTGAGGTGAAAGCCGGGGTGAGAATGATAACAACAATAAGAGCTGATATGTAGTGGCCTGTATTTTTTAAGTCGGGCATTGGGCTAAGAGCTTTGCACAGGTTCGTCTAAATATTTACAACTCCTGGAGGCAGGTCCTATTCCTTATCACTGTTCCCACTTTAAACACGAGAACACTGAGGCTCAGAGGGTTTAAGTCACTTGTTCAAGTTCACAAAGCCAGGAAAAGCTACAGCTGGGACTCAGACTCATGTTCATCCAGCTGGAAAGCCTGTACTCAGTCACTGAGCTTTGCTGAATGCAATTTGCATCTGAGGCATCGCCATTCCTTTAGTACTGCCTGTTCATCCTCAGGGAAATGGCCCCTCGGTCTGGGGGGTGTGCCCCGCTCCCACAGGCTCTGCACAGTAGGTGGCCTCTGGTGGGTTTTACACAGCTTGGAACAAGCATGCAAAGATCCACGCTCCCCATGACAAAAATTTAGAGTGAAGGACAAAAAGCAGCATGAACATCAGCAAAAACTGTCACATTTGGGATGTGTCTGAAGCCAGCGGCTGTCTTCGGTCTCTCTTAACTGGCACGTGTGTCTTTCTTTGGCAAACACTCTTCAGGCTGCAAACTGATTTAACAGAACTAGCATAAAAACAAGCACACAAATCAAACATCTGAGCATCTTCTGGCACCAGAAACAATGGGAACATCTGATGGGGATTTCAGCCATTTGTGCGCTGTATTGATTTGCCCCAGTTCCTCGGTGCTTCCTTAATGATCTGTCATTTGCAAACACTCAGCTGAGCACAATACATTTCTAGCAACACAGAAGTCAACGTGATGTCAGAGGGATTGGCAGGGACACAGCCAGAGCAGGGCCATGACAGCAAGTCACCTGATAAAGAGGTTTTGGACCTGGGTTAGAATACCGGCTGCAATGATGATGGACCTCTATCATTTACTGAGGGCCTGTTGTACATCATACACTGTCCTCTGCACACACTGGCTCATTTCATTCCTTCAACAGTACTACAAAGCAGGTAGTATCACTAAAACAGAAACAATATGGGACTTCCCTGGTGGTCCAGTGGTTAAGAATCTGCCTTGTAATGTGGAGGATGTGGGTTTTACCCCTGGTTGGGGGACTAAGATCCCACATGCCACAGAGCAACCAAGCCTGCACGCCCCAACCAGTTAGCCCACGTGCCATAATGAAAGATCTTGCAGGTCACAACTAAGGTGCAGTGAAGCCAAATAAACAAATAAATTAGATAGATATTTAAAAATGACAACAAAGATGAAGCATGTGGGTGTATGTGGCAGGAGTCATCCCTAACCAGCTCTGCAGAGTTCCTGGCACTGCCTACAGAAAACAGAGGTGCCAACACAGGGTCAGGTTTGCTCTTATTATTATATGCATTGTTTCAGATGCCTCTAACAGAGAAGTCTTTGTCATCAACTTTGAAAAAAATGAGAACTTGAAACTAAACTGTTCTATCATGTCACATATATGACACGAGAATCAGCTTTTCCCTTTCAGATTCCATTTAGTAGTTTTCAAACACTGTGCTAATTTTCTACACAAGTATGCTATTTAACCTTCATGGAGAATCTCTAGTAGGGATGATGAGCCCCACTTTGCAAAGATGGAAACTGAGTGAAACATGAGCTGTTAAGCGTGCGTGTGTGCTAAGTCACTCAGTTGTGTCTGACTTTCTGTGACCCCATGGACTGCAGCCCTTCAGGCTCCTCTGTGCATGGGATTTCCCAGGCAAGAATACTGGTTGCCATTTTCTCCCCCAGGGATCTTCCCAGCCCAGGAATTGAACCCGCATCTCCTGCATCTTCCTGCTTTGGCAGGTGGATTCTTTACCACTGAGCCACCGGAGAAGCCCTAAGCTGTTAAGACAGGTACCCAAAGAGCCAGAAGCAAGATTCAAACCCCAGGACTGGACTACCCTCATGGTCCAGTGGTTGAGAATCTGCCTGCCAATGCAGGGGATCCAGGTTCAATCCCTGGGCTGGGAAGATTCCACATGCCAAGGAGCAACTAAGCCTGAGAGCTGAAAATACTGAGCCCTCACTCTAGAGCCCTCTAGCCACAACTGTGAAGCCCATGTGCTGCAGTTACTGAGGCCCACATTCCTTAAAGCCCATGCTCTGCAACAAGAGAAGCCACCACAATGAGAAGCCTGCATGCCACTAGAGAGTTAGCACCTGCTTGCTGCAACTAGAGAAAGTCTTCGGAAAGCAACGAAGACCCAGCACATCCCAAAATAAATAAGTATATAAATAAAATAAAAAACACCCTGGGGCTATTTATCTCAAGGCTCTGTTCTTAATTATTCTGCCGCCTGATCAGCTTCCCCTTTACTCTGCCTGTCCCCACCCACCCCATCCCTCTCCTTCCACATGGCAGTCCCCCAGAAATCCAGTGTCCTCAGAATGTTTGAAGAATCCCAGATGTTGATGATGCCCAGAGTCCTTCAACCCTTTTGTTCTGCTGGCTGCTTTTATTTTTTAAATTTCTCTCTCTAAAAAGTTCCTTGGTGACCAGTGTCATAGGTGCATTTTGCCTTGCTAAGCAGATAAACCATTGTTTATCTCTCCACTGCGGGTAAACAATAGCGTTGAGGTGAGGCCAGGTGGCAAATGGGGCTACCTTTCTCCCTAGATGCTCTGATTTATGAGTTGACATTTAAGTCCATCCACAACCTTTCTCTGGGCTTGGTGGTAAAACAATCTGCCTGCAAATGCAGGAGACATGGATTTGATCCCTGGGTTGGAAAGATCTCCTAGAGAAGGAAACGGCAACCCACTCTAGCATTCTTGCCTGGAAAATCCCATAGACAGAGGAGCCTGGCAAGCTACAGTCCATGGGGTTGCAAAGAATTGGACATGACTTAGCAACTAAACAATAACCTTTCTCGAGAAGCTAAATTTATTTGTTAGAGCTGAAGGCATGACACAGGGATGACACTAAGTGGGGTAAAAGAGTAAAAGTGGAAGGAGATGGGACAGAGATGAAGAAGGAGCTCTAGGTACAGACAGGCCCTCTCAAGCCTTGAGGACCCAGGAGGGTGGAATGAGGACCACAGACCAGAAGAATGTGAGGGCATCTAGCTTTACCCAGAATCTATCCCTGCTGGAGGCTGGAGTGGGTTCAGAGAAACGACAGGGAGCCACAGTTTCAAGGCTGATGGTGGGAGCTCAGTTTCGAGGAAAATCTGCAGTGAACTGTCTCGCTGTGGGTTCTCTGGAAGAAAGCTATTTTTAGAGGAATTGGCTCTGCTATGTGGGGAGACCAGTACACACTTCTGTGAACTGCTCTGGCTTTGAAATACAACCTGAGTCTGCCAGGTTGCTTCTCATGAGAGACAGCCCTTCCGTCCCCCAAATGTTGGGGAGTGCAGATCCTTCCCAAGGTTTAAGAGCAACATGATCAGCTCAAGACTGGGCAGATAGGGAACAGAGAATTGGATATAGTGCAAAGTATCCCTAAGGAGAAGGAGATAGCTGGTTATACAAGTGGCCATGGACATAAGTTGGAATTTTCTTTTTAAAATTTATTTGGCTACGCCAAGGTCTCAGTTGCAGCTCGTGGGATCTAGTTCCCTGACCGAGGATTGAACCCAGGCTGCCTGCTTTGGGAGCACAGTCTTAGCCACTGAACCACCAGGGAAGTCCTGAGGTAAAATTCTTGATGGTAAGAAGAGAAGTAGCATTCAGATGCCTTTGGATGATAAATCAGATACTTCCTGGGCATCTTGGGGTGCATGTTATGATGTCCACTCTCTGCTCCTTCTTTCTCATCTTTCGAACTCTCCCATCTTCTGGTCTCTCATTGATTAAGAATATGAATTTTAACTTCTCTAAAAACAGGCCAACACATAGATCTCCAGCAACAGGCTTTATTGCCTCAAGGAACAAACAGGTTTCCTCTGCAAAGTTCTCTCATACGTGTCACCTCTCTCAGTATCCAGCCAGAGAGCCTTGCCTCCACTGCTTTGATGTCTCAGCTTCATTTTACCATGAGGAGAATGAGTGAAGCATAGCAAGAGAAGTCCCAGGCAATCTGTCTGGTGGGCCATGGGTGCCCAGTTAGCAGGGGCAGCCTTATTTCCATGTCTGCATATATTTGCATGAAAATGAGCTACTGCCATGCTCAATTCATAATGCAAGTGGCTAGCCTAGTTTTTGAACCTATTCTCTTTACCATAATCTTCAAAGAGCTGAACGAGCTTTAGGGAGGGATCTAAGGCAGGTAATTTCAGCTCCTGTTATGTGGTTCCCAACCTCTCTTACCATGCCAAAAGATAAAAGTGGTGGGAGCAGTGGCCACGGCCAGAGCAAGATCAGAGCAGTCATTGCTAACACTGTGTATCTTATGTGCCAGACCCAGTGCTAAGCATTTGATAGCATATATTCATCTAACTTTCACACGAACCATTAAGAAGGCACCACTAGCCTCTACATTTTCTGGGGAGTAAACCAAGATGCAGAAATGTTACTTGTCAATAGTTAAAAGGCAGGGAAGAGCTAAAATGTGAGTCTGTCTGAATCCGCGGTCTACAGTCTTGAGACTATGCTTGTCGTTTGTGGCTGCTTGTTTTTAGAGGTACTCTAGCTAAGTTGGCCATTCCCAAATTTCTAGGTTTCATGGGTTAGCTGGTTTAGCCTGCAAATAGGTGAACCGGATCCATATGACCATTATATCTACTACTGTGGGCAAGAGTCCCTTAGAAGAAATGGAGTAGCCCTCACAGTCAGCAACCCAATACGCACTACTTGGGTGCAGTCTCAAAAATGTCAGAATGATCTCTGTTCATTTCCAAGGCAAACCATCAATATCACAGTAATCCAGGTCTATGCCCCAACCAGTAATGCTGAAGAAGCTGAAGTCGAAGAGTTCTATGATGACCTACAAGACCTTCTAGAATTAACACCAAAATAAGAAGTCCTTTTCTTCACAGGGACTGGAATGCAAAGTAGGAAGTCAAGAGATACATGGAGTACCAGGCAAGTTTGGCCTCGGGAGTACAAAGTCAAGCAGGGCAAAGGATAATAGAGTTTTGCCAAAAGAACACACCAGTCATAGCAAACATTATCTTCCAACCACACATGGGAGGACTCTACACATAGACATCACCATATGGTCAACACCGAAATCAGGTTGATTATATTCTTTGCAGCCAGGTGAAGACAGAGAAGCTCTATACAGTCAGCAAAAAAAGGACCAGAGCTGACTGTGGCTCAGATCATGAACTCCTTATTGCCAAATTCAGAATTAAATTGAAGAGAGTAGGGAAAACCACTAGACCATTCAAGTATGACCTAAATCAAATCCCTTATGATTATACAGTGGAAATGACAAATAGATTCAAGGGATTAGAACTAATAGAGTGCCAAAAGAGCTATGGACAGAAGTTTGTGACATTGTACAGGAGACAGTAATCAAAACCATCCCGAGAAAAGAAATGTAAAACAACAAAGAGGTCTGAGGAGGCCTTACAAACAGTTAAGAAGAGAAACTAAAGGCAATGGAGAAAAGGAAAAATATATCCATCTGAATGCCGAGTTCCAACGAAGAGCAAGGAGAGATAAGAAAACCTTCCTAAGTGATCAATGTGAAGAAACAGAGGAAAACAATAGAATAGGAAAGACTAGAGATCTCTTCAAGAAAATTAGAGATACCAAGGGAACATTTCATGCAAAGATGGGCACAATAAAGGACAGAAATGGTACTGACCTAACAGAAGCAGAAGACATTAAGAAGAGGTGGCAAGAACACAGAAGAGCTTTACAAAAAAGATCTTAATGACCCAGATAACCACAGTGGTGCGATCACTCACCTAGAACCAGACATCCTGCAGTGCAAAGTCAAGTGAGCCTTAGGAAGCATCATTACAAACAAAGCTAGTGGAGGTGATGGAATTCCAGTTGAGCTATTTCAAGTCCTAAAAGATGATGCTGTGAAGGTGCTGCACTCAATATGCCAGCAAATTTGGAAAACTCAGCAGTGGCCACAGGACTGGAAAAGGTCAGCTTTCATTCCAATTTCAAAGGCAATGCCAAAGATTTTTCAAACTATCACACAATTACACTCATCTCACATGCTTGCAAAGTAATGCTCAAAATTCTCCAACCTAGGCTTCAACAGCATATGAACTGAGAACTTCCAGACGTTCCAGTTAGATTTAGAAAAGGCAGAGGAACCAGAGATCAAATTGCCAACATTTGTTGGCTCATAGAAAAAGCAAGAGAGTTCTAGAAAAATATCTACTTCTGCTTCATTAACTATGCTAAAGCCTTTGTCTGTGTGGATCACAACAAACTGTGAAAAATTCTTAAAGAGATGGAAAACCAGACCACCTTGAGAAATCTGTACAGAGGTCAAGAAGCAACAGTTAGAATTGGACATGGAACAACAGACTGGTTCCAAATTGAGAAAGGAGTACGTCAAGACTGTATATTGTCACACTGCTTATTTAAGTTATACACAGAGTACATCATGAGAAATGCTGGGTTGGATGAAGCCCAAGCTAGAATCCAGAGAAATATCAATAACCTCAGATATGCAGATGATACCACCCTAACCACAGAAAGCAAAGAGGAACTAAAGAGCCTCTTAATGAAAGTGAAAGAGGAGAGTGAAAAGGCTGGATTAAAACTCAACATTCAAAAAATGAAGATCATGACATCTGGTTCCATCGCTTCATGGCAAATAGATGGGGAAACAATGGAAACAGTGACAGACTTTATTTTCTTGGGCTCCAAAAATCACTGCAGATGGTGACTGCGGCCATGAAATTAAAAAACACTTGCTCCTTGGAAGAAAAGATATGACCAACCTAGACAGCATATTAAAAAGTAAAGCCAAGACTTTGCCAACAAAGGTCCATCTAGTCAAAGCTATGGCTTTTCCAGTGGTCATGTATGGATGTGAGAGTTGGACCATAAAAAAAGTGAGTGCCAAATAACTGATGTTTTCAAACTGTGGGGTTAGAAAAGACTCTTGAGAGTCTCTTGGACAGCAATGAGATCAAACAAGTCCATCCTAAAAGATATCAACTCTCAATAATCATTGGAAGGACTGATGCTGAAGCTGAAGCCCCAACACTCTGGCCACCTGATATGAAGAACTGACTCATTAGAAAAGATCCTGATGCTGGGAAAGATGAAGGCAGGAGGAGAAGGAAATTACAGAGGATGAGATATTTGGATGGCATCACCATCAATGGACATGAGTTTGAACAAGCTCTGGGAAATGGTGAAGGCCAGGAAAGCCTGGCATGCTGCAGTCCATAGGGTCGTAAAGAGTTGGACATGACTTAGTGACCGAATTGAACTGAACTGAGGTGGTTTAGACCTCTTATTTAATCAATTAAGGCAATTTCTCTGTGTCTGTTATACATACTATTTATACACAGACATATATTTATAATTATATAATATTCACACATATAATTAGACACATTTCTATTATACACATATACTTTTCCTTTGGTGCCCATCATTTTATAAGATAAAAAATATTTTTGACAATAATGTTAATGGAATAAGGAAATCTAGAATGTTAAAATAAAAGATGCTTCTTTAAATGAAATCTTTTTGCTCAACAGAAAAATATCACATTGTTCTTATTATTTTTACTGTACCTCATTTAAGGAAAAACTCAGTAATAATCAGATAGGCTTTCAGAAATAACTAGTCTAGCCTGTCCATGTTCCTTTTAAAATTCCATGTTCGGGTGTGAGCCCAACAGCCTAGGTATGGTCTGGCCTCCATGGGCTTCCCCTCCAGTGTGAAGTCTGTGATTTCTCTCCCTCAGATGCCTGATCTATGAGCCTGTCAGGCCCAAGCTGGAAGTATAGACCGATGGAGCAGGAAAGGAGGGTGAGCAGGCCTGAGCTCATGAATCAGGGCTGGTGTGGCGCTCAGAGGGTACAGTGTGATATTAGACTGGCCTTTTCCATCATGTTATGGTTTGAGACCTGGACGAGGGAAGCTCTATGGTTGTCAAAGAGAAAAGATAAAACCTGGCAAATGGAAGGGGAAAGAAGTGCGGCGGTGCAGAGACAGGAATGTTCAACGTGTGTCTGATTCGGCAGGAATTCTGTCTTGACATCCACCTTTGGAGGATCAGAGTCCTACTCTGGCCTGGATGGAAGATGAGGGGCGGGCTCCTGTAACGAGGAGCACGGGGTGAACTGGGCGGAGAAGGAGACCTGGCTGACGAGGGAAGTGGAAAGATCACGGGTGCAGAAAAGGAAAGAAGAGGGCAGGGGAATGGATCAAGAGAGGCAGACTGGCATAGAGGGGCCAAGAGGGACAGGTGGTGAGGTCTAATTGAGGTCCGTGGAAGGACGCGTTCTCCAAGGCCAGAGCAATGGACCATGAGGAGTGAGGCCGCATCCCAGTAAAGCACAAAGGGAATTCACTGTTGTTCTTGCTGAAACAAGACTGAGGGCTGAGTGAAGGTGGGGAAGGTACAGAGGGTACAGATGCCACGCCAAAACCACACTTGGCTAACTTGCTCCTGCCTACAGGAAGCGTGCGGAGGCACAGATTGTGCCCACTGGGGCTGGGTGAGAATGTTTCAAAGGGAATCAGAGAAAAGTTAGTAAAGCAGACGAAGAAAGACAACACTAAGGCCCCTGTGTTGTAAACTAGATGTTTCTTCTCATCTCAGTGGGTGAAACCAAAGCCCCTAAAATGCACCAATGAAGTGGCCCCTCATGACCCCTCTGACCTCACCCACTAACACTCCCCTTTGTGTTTACTCCACTCCAGCCACACTGGCCTTCTGGTATGCCAGGCACAGCCCTACCTCAGGGCCTTTGCACACACTGTCTTATGTGCCACACTCTCTTCCAGATATCCACTTGCTTTTTCTCTCTTACTCCTTTGCTTTTCTCCACAGAATCTCCCATCTTCTACCATATTATCTAGCTTACTTCGGTTTGTTTACTGTTCATTGTACTCTTCTCTCCACTGCAATGCAAGCACCCTAAGGGCAGAAATTTGGTCTGTTTTTTTTTCATTGCTGCTCCCTAATCACAGAATTATCACTGGATCACACTGGGTTCACAAAATGAATGAATGAGTCAATTTGGTCATCTACTGGAATGCACTGGCAATAGAAGGGCACACATAAGAGGACAAACAGGTGGCCAAAGAGGGAAAAAGGAGGAGAAGGAGGGGGAGTAGGGAGAGGTGAGCTGTAGCAGAGAGGTGAGGGAAATGTATACAATCTCTTATTTGGAGGGATTTTGTCTAATGATATTTTCAGTGAGAGGGGTTCCGTGTAACCAGTGTTTAATAAAGCCATCTAAAAGTAAAGGTAGAAAATGTTAACAGTCATTGTCATGCAAGGAGTGATCCTGAGGTCAGTGTTCTTTGACCCTCTAATCCAGAATGAAACGCTGGCCAGTTTTCAACATATGAGAGAAGAGTCAGCAGGACTGAGCTACACGGACAAATGAATTTTCTTGGAATTTTGGACATCAGTGCACACACAGACACACACAAACTTGTTACCTAAAGGCCTAATCTGGATGACGATGATCTGACTCAGAATGAAGAGCTCAGTCTCTTGCTCTATAACAGTAGCTATAAATCTAGTTCGTTATTCATATACTTTGTACTACCACCATTTTATAGAAGCCTTGCCTTTGTGTCAAGGGCTGTATTAAGTGCTTTCCATGTGGTATTTCATTTGGTTTTCATGACCTGTTGAGTAATACTATGATTATCACATTACTATAAATAAGAAAACTAGAGCTGAAAGAGAGCAATTATTTTGCCCACAGTTATACAGCTAGTACATGGTAGAACTAGGATATAATCATGGACTGCCTCTAGGGTAGGGACTGGTAAACCTTTACTGTAAAGGGCCAGATGGAAGGTCCATTAGGCTTGGTGGGGCAGAAGTCCCTTTGTCACCGCTACTCAGTAACGCCCGACAAGAACAGCCGTAGGTAATATGTAAATGAATGGGTGTGGCTGTGTTCCAGTAAAACTTCATTTACAAAAGTAGGTGGTGGATATATTTTGTCTATGGGTTGTCATGTGCTGCCTGTGCTTGAGAGTCTACGCTCTTGACCCCTGAGCTGTCATACCTGGGAAAGCGTGGAAGGAGAGCAAAGAGATGGCTGAGCATTTTCAACAGTCAGCTCCAAGAGCCCAACATGCCGCCAGTCTGCAAGGATTGAGACCACGAGGTGAGCTCACCAGGGACAGAAGGTGGCAGGCAGGCACTTACATTTCAACGATGCCCTCTGGCAAGTTGGCGGGAATCTCTGTCAGGCCCTTCCCTCGACAGTCCACGATGTTATTACTGCAAGTGCAGGCTGAAGGGCAGGAGATGGAGTTGGCATTGCAGGCTGGAGGCTCCGAGTGGGGGCCTGTGGGGTCAGAACACAGTGGTCAACTCATGTCAGTGTGAGGAGCTCCCTGGGTGTCTGTGATCCTTAACCAGCTTCCCAAGAAGGCAACGTTACCTCAACAACTACCTGAAAAATGATCGCCAGCTGACATCACCCCTCATCTGGGAGTCACAGGTGCTACTGGCTAAATATTCAGCCAAGAGGAGACAGCCTGACCTTGACCTATTTCTGGATTCTTCCACCTGCTCTGTCATCTGGTCATACGAGCTTTTCAGTCAGAGTTGCTCTCAGAGTCAACTGCACATGGAGATACACCACCGAAATGCAAAGAACATAAACTGGGACTACTTTCTCAGGGGTCCAAAGTCTGAACGACACCGTGAGGGTTTGATCTTTTGTCTGGGGCTTGGATACTGAGTGTAGATACACCTTTATTCCTTTCTCAAGTAGTTGAAAGGCACTCTCAAACCCAAGTAGGAGGAGAAAAGCTGAGAGAATTCCCCCACTTGGGGGCACTCATGTTGACTGAATGTCAATATAGTCATCAACAGCAACATTCAAGGCCTGTTCAAATAGCTTTTCTGTCCAGAGATCATGCAAATAAAACTTATCTCACAAGGAAAAAAAGGTGAATAAGTTACTACACATTTTGGGAACTTAATTTTGCTTGAGGTGAGAACCCATGTGAATGTAATGCAAAGTGGTAAAAAAAAAAAAAAACAAACAAGAAAATGGTATGGATGGTGCTTATTTATTAATAGAAAGCCGATGGGGAGTTCCCTGGTGTCCAGTGGTTAAGACTCTGTGCTTCCAACGCAAGACTGGGGAACTAGGATCCCACATGCTGTGAGGCATGGCC
This sequence comes from Antilocapra americana, assembly GCA_007570785.1. Taxonomy (NCBI): domain Eukaryota; kingdom Metazoa; phylum Chordata; class Mammalia; order Artiodactyla; family Antilocapridae; genus Antilocapra; species Antilocapra americana. The sequence goes on along the minus strand of ML664243.1, from coordinate 5,892,139 downwards.
AAAAAATTTTAAAAAAAGAAAGAAAGAAAGAAAGAAAGAAAGCCAAGTGAAAATAAACATACACACTGGCAAACTAACTCAAGATTCAGAGTCATAAGAATCTTAATCAGCTTCTTTGGTGGTCACATCAAATCACTAACAGAAGTAAATTCCAATTTAAAAGACAGCGTATAAGTTTTCATATTATGACTATTTCTTCAAAGTGAAGTAAGACTCTCAAACTTGGGGTTAGTTTTTCAAATGTGGACAGGATGGTCCAAAAGGTAAACTCAATCCAATGGCCTCCTCAGGACCTTACCCCACACCTGGGGATCCAGCCAGCAGGGACAATTTCAATGTCTTTCCAGGTCCCCCTCTCAGAGCAAAGGGCCATTGGCTGAGAGCATATTCAGACCAACTCTGCAAATATCCTCACTGTTCAGACACGGAACATCTGGTCGGGGGCTCTTGGCCAAAGATAAAACATGAAACATGGAAAATGTCTGTAGAGAAAGAGGATTTTGGTTTGGCGCCTGTTCACTGCAGAAGCTGAGGCTGGGAAGCCAGAGCAAGGCTAGCTACAGAGGCTGACTCAGAGGACTGACTGGGCCTGGGGCCAGTCCTTGTTGGGACACTGAGTGAGCCCTAAAGTGGAAGGCCCCCTCTACATTCAACAGTCCCTGTACCTGGGGGCGGTCCTTTTTCAAGACTCAAATCAATGCCTGCGCCTTACTCAGGAGCATTTGCTTTGCTAGAAAGTGCTAACTCAGTGACCAAAGCTTCCTACTTCCCTTGGCTTCACTTACACACACACACGCAATTTCAAAACATCTCTTAGATGGAACATTCAAGAAAATATTCGTGTGTAGGGTACAAGGACTTCAAACTCTCCAGCATCACACTAGTGGATCTAACAGAGACCATGGAAAATGCCAGTGAGATGACAATTTACATTAAAATCCCCAAATGAAGCATTCTCTTAGAGAGCGAGGTGGTGCTGGCTTTGTTCCAAACTGGGAAAGTCCACACTTCTGAGAAAGACAAACCCAGAGGGCTGGCCTGTAAGAAACTCAGGTCAGGAATGAGATTACTGTGGCCAAAAGTGTGGGCTCTGGAGTCCCACTGGCTCAGTTTGAGCCCTGATTCTATACTATCATCCTTGAGTCCTCTTGTCTGTTTCCCCATCTTTAAAATGGGGGAAAACAACAAAACTTACTTCATAGCATGGCCTTGTTGTGAAGGCAAAGGAAGTTAATGCATGTAAAGTATTTAGAAGAGTTTGTGGCACACAGTTAGAGCTCGGTCCTGTTATTTGTTATTGTTGCTGTTATTAATAATGGGTCTGGCTTGGTCACAAATTGTCTGTAGGACGTTGGGCAAGTCATAGTACCCACCTTGAACGTTTCTGCTGCCATCTCAGTGAACAAGAAGTTTTGATTGCACCACTGACACCCTTTCTGAGCCTGAAGGGTGTCATATCTGCTCTTCAGACAAATGGCAGCAGGAGGACTAGGACATCTGACAGCCTCCCCTCCTCTGCCTCCTCTTTGCAGGTGGCAAAGAAGATCTATTATGGGCAAGGCTCTCGCCCCCTCAGCCACGTCCTCCCAGGGAGGCTCAGAGCAGGAAGGCTTCAGACGTCAGGGCTTCTGAAGTGCAGTGGTGCCCCGCAGAGCAAACCGCCATTCCACATCAAGGGGCTGGGGCGCCTGACCAGCAGGGAGACGCGCCACACTCTGCCCCTTCCTGGAGGGCAAGTGTCAGGGGCTGCATGGAGCACCCTGAGCCTGAGCACTTGCCTTTCCATCCACTGAGGCACAGGGTCTCCGATGGCCGTGCCTCTTTTGATCTGTCAAACCACCACGTAGAGGGGGTGTGTCAGAAAAGAATGGAAGAAAGACATTATGTTCTGGTACTCCTACGGGCAACAGGAGGTTCTGAAATGGAGTTTCTTCAAAGGGACCCCTTCTGATTTTAGGCTGAAATGAATTCTGTTTAAACCAGATCCAGACTGCAGCCTTGAATCCCTCTGAAAACAAGCTGGGTGTTTCACGGGGTGGCTCTGATTCGGAAGAAAGGGTGTGCTGCATTGTAAGGGATGTTGTCAAGGCAAAGAAGCCTTTGAAAAGATTCCTTAACCAGGTCACTAACAATACCTTTAATTACACAGAGGGAAACATTGGTAATTATAGCCTCTGTCAACATCCCGGGCTGGCAGCTCCCCAAGCCAGGTATGTACACGTGGTGAGGGCGCTACCCTCTCGTTGTAAGGAAACGCGGTCTAAGCCAGGCTAGAAAGATGAGTTCACTTTCCCTGGAAACACCTCCCCTGAGTCAGTGCTGGAGGGGACCAAGCCCACTTCCCTTTGGGTCTCTGAATCTGGTGCTGGCAGGAGTCCCTCCCTTAGGCCTTGCGTCCTTGGACAGACTGATGCGAGAATGTAAATTCTACAAGGGCAGCAACCTTTTCCACCTTCTTCACTATTCTATCTTCAGTGCCCAGCATAGGGCCCAACACAAGTCAATAAACATACCTTAGGTGAGGGAGAGGATGAATCCATGAATGAAATTGGCCCAGAAGCCTTAGAGAGGTGGGGCCTGAATGTCACCAAGCTCTGGAAGGACCCCAGGGGGAGGCTCCCTGAGTTCTGAGTGCCCTGGGCTCTTGTCCATAGGATCAGTCCTAGAGCGGGGAGACGAGTGGCTCTGGGGAAACAGGACTCTCAGGCTGAAGCACAGGCCTCTTAGCCACAGTGAAGGCCACTGGTCGGGTCTCCTGCGGCCCCATCTGAGCCGAGCTCCCCCGCGCGGGTCAACAGGGAAGTCCAGGCCCTGAGCCAAGCTCTGTCTGCAAAGCCGCCCCTCCTAGCCTTTCCTGTCCACACACGTGTAGGCCAAAGAGGGTGGTGCAAGGGACAGTAGATTTCCACGGGGGACAAAGCGCGGAAGCATCTACCTTTCTTCCCAGCAAATTCTATGACTACAGGCAAGGAAGCAGAGAGGAATGGGAACAGGGTTTTAATACTGGGATAGAGGGAGTGTGTACATATCGTCAATGGGAGGGTCTCTTTAGGTATGCGCTGCTCCATGCATGTGTTCCAACTGTATGATGCGTTCTCTGGGGACCCATGAGTCCTCAGGGTCCTCGAGCAAGCCTGCTGATGGGTACCACCCCCTCCCCTCCCTGTTGCAGCAAAAGCCTTGAATCAGAGCAGAGCGATGGACTCGCAGGCAGGCCCTCTGTCACCTACTCTCTAAGACACCCTCTCATAAATTTAGCAGTGAACATGGACTTGCTCTTCCTTTCTTTATTTGAAAATGAGTGCCCGGGCTCCTCTGCTCTTGGACCTCTTTCAGGCCCAGTGCGAACATGCTACTGGCCTGGGGTGGAAGGATGTCCTCATCAGAGCAGGGAGACAGGGATGCGGGCCGGGTGCCTGTCTCTCCTCTGGGGTACCGTCTCATCTTTCCTCAATCACTACCAAAGCTTGAGAATTTCAACAAGGAGTCAAAGCTACCTCTGAGGCACCTCAAGGAGGGAGCTGAGATGTCCAGCCTTCAGAGGTCTCCTAAGACTCCCAGCCTGTGGTCTGATGTCTAGAGGGAGGGCAGAGCAGAGCTCAGGGGGAACAGACACACTGGCCCTTCCTGATCTTACTGGTTATCAAGGGAGCTGCTTCCCAGCCCTGGGAGCCCTCAGCGAGGGGGAGGGCAGGAATGCGTTCCCGGCTAGAACTCTAGCAGGGTGAGAGCCCGTGGGTGCCCATGTGGACACTGCACAAATTCTCTTCCCTCTACTGATGGCAAGCTGCCCTCCGGTTCTACAAGAGAAGACAAACGGAGAAGTGACCAGGGCAGTGAGCCGCGCTGACTCCTGCTCAGTGCTCACCTCATCTTCGTTCTTCTCCTTATTGGCAAATAAAGGTGATCATCACCCTAAAAGCAAAAGGCTAACTTGTCTGCCCAGATGAGAGGGGCTGAAGTCACTGAACTTCAGATCCCGAGCAGGCCATGGAGATGGGGGGAAAGCAAGTCTTAAGAGAAGAGCGTGTCTGCCCATGAACACAGCTGTGGCCAGTCTAAGAGTGACTGCCATTCTCACAGGAGTAGCTAACGCTGATGGGGAATTACCGACACACTGCATTATGTGCTTCATGTGTGTCATCTCACTTGATCCTCATAAAAGCCCTGCTGTAGGGACTTCGATGGTGGTCTAGTGGTTAGGACTCCGTGCTGCCAAGGCGGGGGACTTGGGTTCTATCCCTGGTCAGGGAGCTGCGATCCCACTTGCTGCACAGCGTGGCCAAAAGATTAAGCTCCAAACAAGAAAGACCCTGACGTAGCTCCATGATCTTTACTCCCATAATAGAAGGGCTCTTTTACCATCTCCTCTGCCAAGAAGACACCCACCATGCCTTTCTATTGCCGTGAAACTGAAAACGTCAAAGTCTTGAAATCATGGGCGGCAGGAGGAGGCACTGAGTCAGCCACACTGGAGATGCTAGACGTGCTTGTGTTAGTCGGGTTTCTGTCTGTCCATCTTTAAAAGCTCACCCAGTAGAATGAACATACTAGAAAATCCAATGGCCTGGCGAGTGTGTAGAAATAAATTAATTCCAGTATTCAAATTAAGCATCCCTGTTGCCCTCTGGCCTTTCAAAAGCCAACAACAGACTGAATGACAATGGGATTCAAGCAATTATGATGAGAATATAAACGAACGTGATTTAAATACCAGAGGCATGATCATTTGGGGAATGGCTAAATAAACCTAATAATCTCATTCCTGCAATGTCCAATTATGGTGTTTTAATTAAAACCTCCGAAGGAGATGGGCGGCTAGTTACGGCTTACCTTAATTATCTTTATACTTAGTAACTAGTGTCAAATTAAAAAAAAAGGAAGCAGGAGAAAGTTTCTTGTTTCCAAGGAGACACACCTATTTCATTTCAATAATAACTGAGGAAGAGTTTGTTGAGAGGCTGTTCGGAGCCAGCACTGTTCTAGGTGATGGGGCATCTGGAAAAACGCAAGACACAGCCCCTTATTCCTAGAAGACAGGGCGGATCTTCATGAGGGTATCTCACATTCAAAGACACATAGACAGGCTCAAAGATGCTCAGAGGATGGTGGGAAGGGTTAGCTAGGGAGATGTGGATCCACGTATACACAGTACCATATTTAAAATGGGTCACCAACAAGGACCTACTGCAGAGCACAAGGACCTCTGCTCAATGTTAAGTGGAAGCCTGGATGGGAGGGGAATTGGGAGGAGAATGGACACACGTATATCTACGGCTGACTTGCTCGGCTGTGCACCTGAAGCTATTGCATTGTTAATTGGTCATACTCCAATATAAACTAAAAGTTTAAAAATGATGTTCAGACCTGGACTGGAAATTCGTTTCACATATGATAATATACATGGTTCGATGCATGATACAGGGTGCTTGGGGCTGTTTCACTGGGATGATCCAGAGGGGTGGGATGGGGAGGGAGGTGGCAGGGAGGTATAGGATGGGGAACACCATGTACACCATGGAAGAGTCAGGTCAATGTATGGCAAAACCAATACAATATTGTAAAGTAATTAGCCTCCAATTAAATAAAAAAATAAAAATATTTCCATAATTTATAGAAAAAAAAGATATTCAGAGGAGAGAGATAATTAACTCAAAAGGTCAAATATTTAGCTAATACCCTTGATCATATTAAGGCATCAGGAAACTGACGCAAGGAAGAGAAAACCTCGAGTTTAAACTCCAAAATAAGCCCTTTACGTAAGGATGGGAAACAAAATTCAGCAACTTGCAACTCACATGAGCGTAAATGTGGCCAAAGCAGGACCTTTCCTCTGATCTGTTGTATGAACTCACAAAGTGCATTCAGGAAGTCTTCTAGTCCTATGGCCCTAAGCTTTCTCTTAAAACAAGGGAAATTAACAGAGAAATTCTTTCAGCAAGAATGAAAGGAGATCAAGCAGTCCCACTGTATATCACAGAAAATCATTAATAATAAATAAAATAGTCTCCCACCCTTGTGAAAAAGTCCAAGCTTCTCCCCAGGGGAGGAAGATAAATGCCTTTGATTGAAGGGGACCATTGACAGAGGAGACGAATTTTACCCAAGTGTGCTGCTAGCAAATTTCTGGGTTAACTGGCATGATAAGAAGCCTGTAGCCAGGGCTTCTGGGGAGAAGAGGCTGGGCTCCAGACAGCCAGATTTAATTCAGAGGAAGCTATCAGGGACTCCGGCAGGCAGGGCCCTCACAAGCTGAGAGATAAAGCTCGTTTCTGTCTCTGGAGTCATGTGTCGGGTGACTTTTTGACACTGCGTAGGGGCTCAGGGAGGTTTCTCTGGGCTGCCTTGGGAGGGACCACTGGTGATGAATACACAAAGGGACGGCTTAATTGCTGCCCTGTGCCTTTCTCTCTCCTGAGCAGACGATTTCTTTTTTTGAAGAAATGTTCACGCCCCTTCTCTCTTGACTGAAGTCTGTCTCCTGTGGGTTATGAGAGGAACAGCTTGGATGAGGCAGCACCCTGGTGGTTTTGCAGCTTTAAACAACTGCCATCAGGTCTGTCCCAAACTGCCTCCTTCAGATGCCTTGCTGGGCTCTGCCATGGGGCAGGGCCTGCCCCCGAGGTGGGCTTCACTCACGGGGCTCGAGTTATGGTGGCAGGAGCCTGAGAACAGCCCGTCTCCCTGACCTCCTGCATGTGCATAGGCTGAGCCTTGCTCTACACGGCTTCCTCTGGCACCATTTTTTTTTTTTTTACAGTCTTACCAACTGCCTTGAATCATTATTAAAGATGTAATACTTTTTGGCGGGGCGCTCCTCCTGAGCCCCACTAATGAGATGCTTCATTCATCATGATGTTCAGCTCACCAGCTCCCCCTGCCATTGTATCCGAATGACTTTTCAGAAAGCAACCCAGCACAGCATCCTGTTTTTAACTCTTCAGAACCTGGGAAAAACATCTAAAACATCCCCATGCATAGGGACTCCAATGTGTCACTCCCCTAAATTTATACTATGAGTGACAGGGTGGAGTACAATAGCATATTCATGTCTGGAGTCTGTGGATTAAATTTTCCTGTCCTTAAAAGATATCTGGCTTCGTATTAAGAAGCTACAGGGACCATCATGGTAATAAACAAGATTGCTATAAACAGGGGATGTGATAAAGGTGACAGTTACCTATGTAACTATTAACCCACCTGTGAGTCCATCCTAAAGGAAATCAGGCCTGAATATTCATTGGAAGGACTGATGCTGAAGCTGAAGCTCCAATACTTTGGCCACCTGATGTGAAGAACTGACTCCTTGGAAAAAATCCTGATGCTGGGAAAGATTAAAGGCAGGAGGAAAAGTGTATGACCGAGGATGAAATGGCTGGATGGCATCACCGACTCGATAGACATGAGTTTGAGCAAGCTCCGGGAGTTGGTGATGGACAGGGAAGCTTGGTGTCCTGCAGTCCATGGGGTCACAAAGAGTTGGACATGACTGAGTGACTGAACTGAACAGAGATCCAGCCTTTTCAGAGGAGGGAGACCTGGGGCAGCAGCACCCTCAGGACCCAGGAGGATCAGCCTTCCAGGCCTGAGTTTTGGGTCCTGATTGCTGCTGGGTAAGCAATGTCTCGGCACTTCTCTGATGGGAAGGTGCTTTTGTGACGAAGTGTGTTCGTGTTGGTGCGTAGCTTTAAACTTGGCCCCCACCTACAATGATGGGTTTTACCGTTTTCCCTAATTAGTTTTCCTCACTAGCTCTTGGATGACTCCTGCACTCTGTAATTATTTCTTTCACTGGCACTTATGCCGATATTGTACCCTTTGCCTAATAATTACTGTAATTACAGTCACTATATTTGAGTTTGGTGCCTGTGTGATAAACGGTTTTATTATGTGTTTGATGGAAAGTGATTTCTAAATGGGCGTCTATAGGAAATTGTTGAGGTACTGTTCGGAGACGTGTTAAAATGTTTTTAGATAATAAAGAATTTGATGAAGCTGTAACATGACAGGGGAAAGCAGCAGAGTATGTAGTTGAATTCAGGGAAAATTCCTACAAATGGCAAATGCAGCCTAAGAGCCGGAGAGGACCAGCCTGCACTCCTGGCCACACCCAGTCCTCTAACATGTAGCCGACTTCTGTACTGAGAAAGCTCCTTTTTCCTTATTTCTGCTCAATGTTACGTGGCAGCCTGGATGGAAGCAGGGGATTAGGAGAGAATGGAAATATGTATATGTATGACTGAGTCCCTTCACTGTTCACCTGAAACTATCACAACATTGCTGATTGGCTATCCCAATACAAAATGTTTTTGGTGTTAAAAAAAAAAATTAGAATTTTAAAAAAGCTCCTTTTTCTACACATCAGTACTCCAAGATCAGCCTTTAGAAGCCACTGGACCCCAGTTGCAGGACTGAGCTCCTGAATTTCAAGAATGCCTCTTTGGGGAACTCTCCAACTGAATACTCTCTGTTTTTGAGGCAATCAAGAGATTAGCTCTACATCCTTGCCTCCAGAAAAGGGAAGACTTAATGAGATTGGAGAATATCAGTGGAAGTAAAAACAAGCAAATAACATTTAGAACCCAAGGCAAAGGTAACCTCCTCTGAGAAGCTTTCCCAGGTCCCTCAGTCACCTTTCACCCTGGGGACCTAAGCGGCCTTCAGTTACATCCTAGCACAACTCCATTTCCTGTCCCACTTGGGCATCTGTACTCCTGTTACACTTCCGTTACCCACAGATCAAACTCCCGTGTTTGCTCGGCACACTCTGTGGGTCCACTAAACTCTAACAATTAAGCTCCACTCATTAGCTCTCACCAAGTGCTGCATATTATGCTAAGTGCTTCATATGCTTATTTCATTGGATCCTCCCACCCGTCCCTTGAGTTATAGACGACAATTATTTCCATTTGGCAAACATGGGTTAACTTACCAAAGTCACATACCACTAAAGGACAGAGCTAAGATTTCCAAGCAAGCAGATTTAGAAATAGCCTCCATTAGCCTGACTCTCAATTTCAAGGAGCAACTGGGCTTAGGAATGTGTTTGGCCAATGTTAAAGGACTTGACGAATTTTAGCTTCCTAGCATCGATGGACTCTGAGGCTTAACAGAAAGGGATCCATGAGTTCCTCCAGTAAGACCCCTCTGGCACACCTGAAGGCACTCTGGAGTGCTAGGGTACCTGTGAGGTTCCACACCGAGCTCTGGGCTGGGCACGTGTTCACGGCCGAGGTGAGCTCACAGGACAGGAGGGGAGCGGAGCGTGGGGCCATCTCACCTGGGCACACGTACTCCTTCTTCTGCACGTCTGCCACGCTGAAGCCCCGCAGGTGCACAGGAGCCATGCAGAGAGTGAACTGCCCGACGGTCCGCCGCTGTCGCAGCCAGTCCGAGAGCCAGGCCAGGTGGCAGTCACAATACAGGTGGTTGGAGTGGAGGCGCCTGGGAGAGGGAGGGGCGGGGGAGAGGCTGTCACTGCCTGAAGTGGGGAGACTGCCACTGGCAGAACGGGGTGCCTCGCGATCATGCTCCTTTGCCCAGCACGACAGTCCTCGGGATCCCAGGGGAGAACTGCCCTCTGCGCTGCAAAGTGCCACAGGAGCCTCAACCCTCCTATTGCTAAGCCACAAATGACAGTCATCTTCTCGTGCCAGCCACATCCAGTGGTGGCCTTCAGGGTTCTGAGCAATTCCCATTTCTTAATAGTAATTCCACCCTTTTCATTTCCACTTGGGAAAGCCTCAGCATATAGGAGAGGGAGGGGCGTTACTACACTGATAATCCTGATTCAGGTCCAGAGTCCAAAAGGGTGACTCGGGTGCAAATGTCAGTACTTTAGCTAACTTGAGTTACAGATGGCTTGCCACAGCTTCCTCATCTCCAGCCCCACTCTATAGTGAACTGTGGCCAAGATTTGCCACAATCTTTTCTCTCCCTCCTTCATTCCCACTCTAAATCTCTTTAATGGACCCCCTTCATGTCACGCTGGGCTTCCCTGGTGGCTCAGCTGGTAAGTAATCCACCTGTAACACAGGAGACCCTGGTTTGATTCCTGGGTTAGGAAGATCTGCTGGAGAAGGGAAAGGCTACCCACTCCAGTATTCTTGCCTGGAGAATCCCGGGGACTGTAGAGTCCTTGGGGTCGCAGAGTCAGGCACACCTGAGCGACTTTCACTTTGTGTCACACTGGTGAGCCTAAAGCTAACACCACTGTGTGCACTAGCCAGAGTGAGCAGGTCACAAGGAGAAGGGGGCTTTCTGAAGAAAGCATCTTCTCTCCATCTTCCTATTTAAATAAGGTATTATCCATTCAGACTCCTGCAAACCAGAACAATCTCTCCAAAGTGCCTTTTATCGCCTTCCCAAGTTCTACCTGGTGTATTTGCTCTTCTAACTGCTTCAAGGCTTTTGAAAAGTCTTTCCATTTGTTTTCAGGACTCTTGGGTTTTCCTCCCTCTAGTAGTTATAATTCCAGGTCGACTTCTCATCCTGGACTGGGTAAGATTCCTGAGAGGGATCTGCAGATTCCACATCTGAGGGGAATCCCAACTGGTTAAGTGAAATTTCATTTCTACTGTCTGGAGGGCAACCGAAGGATAGCCAGGGCCTTCTAAAGGTTCTTCCCCAAGGTTCTGTATCAGGGGTCTCCAGTGTCCACACTCCCTACCAACCTTGGTCATTACAAGTAGCCCACGGGTGAGTTCTAGCCATGACAGCTCATCATATACTTGGCTTTCTGATGTCAATTTCAATACCCCATCCTGCAGATGCTAATCAGCCAGCCATATCTTGGGACTTTCGAGTGCTCTGTGTCATGCTGTTAATACTGCATGGCAGCCCAAAGCAGTTGGCTCGGGCTACATCCTTGCCTGATGTGGAGAGAGCTGAAGGGCTCTTGACCACACTCCACTCAGTGCAAGGTCAACATGGTTAAACATTGGCCAAGCGCAGCTCATCCGTGCTGCCTGCAGGCAGAGACTCACTACCACTGCGTGCGTGCAAACCTCCAGCAAGCCAGGGCCACCAGGGAACTCAGCAACCTTCGGGTGGGGACCCTAGATCCCACTGTATCTGACTGACTAAACGAACCCATATCCCACCCAGAATATAATTTTTTTTTCTGCTGAAAAATATTTGAAAATTTTTTTTTTATAATTTTGTTGAAAAGTGATGAACTGTGATGTTATAATTTTCTTTTTGCATTTCAGAGCCAGTACTTTAAGGTCAAAGTCAGTTGCGAGGACAAAGAGACTGTGCCTATAATGGGCCCAGAGCAAGTCTCGCTTCTGAACATCAAAGCTCAGGTCCCGATGCTGTGGAAGTGAGCCTGGCTTCCTCTCAGGCTGGCACTCCAGGAGAGAGGGACTACAGGAGGGAAGGGGGAGGAGAGGAAAAACCCTAAGCTAGGGGAAAGGACCTCAGTGATAAGAAGGAAGGCAAGTCATGTGTGTATTCAACAAAGATGACAACTTTGTGCCAAGGACAGAGTGGAGCCTGGTGGAGGACCTGGAGTTGGTTACTCTTTCCTAAAGAGCATAGGGGGAGAAGGGAATCCTTTTTCTGCACTGAGACCTGTTGGCAGATTGTGGCACGAGGGAAAATGATCTGTCTTCTGACCCATCAGTGAGCTGTTGAGAAAGAGAGATGGCCAGGAATACACCACCAGCTCTAAAGGCTGCCTAGGAAAATGGCGACAGTGGGTCAGCTCTTGGTGACAAGGTGGAGCAGAGGTGGGCTACAGCGGCACACGCAGGCTGAGGCACCAGAGGTTTTTGAGACGCTTTACCGTCTGAGCCACCAGGGAAGTCCTATAATGAGTTTGGCTCTCACTGGGAAAGGCAGTTTCCCTCTTTGACGCTGAGGAATGGAAGGTAAGGAAACAAGGTGGATCAATGCAAACAAATTCCCATCAGTTCCAATGAGAAGGAAGAGATCAATGAAACAACACAAATGAGATTTAGGTAAGTCAGACCCTTATTGAGCTGATAAATTTCTGGGGTAATCAAAATGTCAGAGGTTTTCCTTCTGGAAGATTATATTAGGCTGCTGCTTCTCGAATCCCCACTGGTCAGTCCCAAGCTACTCGTCGTCTTAATCCAGCTCTAGATGGGCCTTAGCCCTTTGTCTGTTTCCGTAGGAATTTCTCCTCTCCCAAGTAGGAACATGGAAAAGAGGAGACCCAGACTGTCTTTGAAGCCATATGAAGGCCCTTGTCAAAAGCCCAGGGCCATGGATGGGCTCAGGCCCCTCTCTTGGAATTTTACCTGCCTGGAGAGTTGAGCTGAGCTGAGTCTTTCAAGTTGCCTTTTATGTCACGCTTGGGAGATCAAACTGAGCAATGTCATCCCAAACACTAATATTAAAAGAAAAAAAAAATCATGATGATCTTGAAATTTGAGCCCAGACACGGCCAAGAGTATTCCTAATTTTCTTGAGTGAGAAGAGAAATGATTTTGATTACTTTTAGTAACTTTTGTGATGGTGATGATATAGGGGAGAGTGACTCCTGTAGCTCTTTGGCCACATGGGACCTCAGGTCAACCCTTTCTCAGCTCACCTGATGCTCTTCTGCCTTTGTTCCTAGAGCTCAGCTCTAGGAGGTCAGCTTCTGAGAAGAGCTCAGCTTCTGAGGTCAAAGTATCAGAATCTGACAGGGCTCTGTGCTTTTTTGACTTTGACCGTGGGCAGTGATTTAACCCTAGTTCTCAGTGTTACCAGGCTCCCCAGGTGATGCTAATGGTAAAGAACCCGCCTGCCAATGCAGGAGACGTAAGAGACACCGGTTTGATTTCTCGGTTGGGAAGATCCCCTGGCGGAGAGCACGGCACCTCACTCCAGTATTTCTGCCTGGAGAGTCCCATGGACAGAGGAGCCTGGGGGGGCTACAGTCCACGGGGCTGCAAAGAGTCGGACAGGACTGAGTGACTGAGCGTGCATGCTCAGTGTCACCATCTATGAAATGGGAATACTAACGGTGTCTTCTTCCTAGGGCTGTTGTGAGGGTCAAAATGATCTACGAAAAGTGCTTAGGGGACTTCCCTGGTAGTCCAGTGGTTAAGACTCCATGCTGCTAATGCAGGGGGTGTGGGTTTGATCCCTGGTCAGGCAACTAAGACCCCACATGCCATGCAGTGTGGCCAAAAGATTAAAAAACAAAAGTGCTTACTGCTCCATCTGGGATATCATGAACTACTGAAGATGTATTTGCTATTATTATTCTCACTGTACAGAGACTAGCTCCAGACTTCAGGCTCTTCTCCACCCAAGGTCCTGCCGGTACAAGGTTATCACCTCTTAGCCACCAGAGCATCAAGGCAGCTAGACGGTTCCTGTCAGTTGTTCTGGGGCGTTTTGCTGATGGAAACACCATATTGCATGTTGGCAAAACCACCTTTACAGGAGATAAGGTGAATGAATACAAATGCCAATTTGTAGAAGGTGCCTTTTAGACACAGACACTAAATTAAATTTCCAGCAAATCCTTTTAGAGAGGGTCAGTGTTCATTTTCTATAAAATGTGGCTTTCTGAATTCAATATAAAAGCTTTCCTTTAGAAATCCCATTTATGACTTCCTTCCTCTCCCCTCTTCCCTCCTTCTTCACCACCAGCACACCCCCGCCTCCCCATCCCCACCACACTTTAATTACAGTGAAGGGGGATTAGTCAGCTCGGGTCTCTGGGGAGTTCTCTACAGAGCCATCTCTGAAATTAAACTAAAGAGAAAATGGCAGCAGGCAGGGAGCAAAGAGAACAGATGAGATTGATGGATTGATCTGAGCTCATCAGATGAGTGTTCAGGACCACAGGGAAGTATGACAACAGAAACAAGCAGAAGAAACTCTCCCGCCCTCCTCCCTAGCACCTACAACACCCACACAGAGCACCCAAGATCCAGACCTTGCCGTCTTCCCTGCCTCCCAAGGACCCCTCCCAGCTCCGATACTTTCCCACCAAAAGTAACAGGAGTGGGAGGGGAAATCTCAGAGGAGCAGCCCACAGGAGCTGGGCTGCTGGTTTCTGCAGGGGAAAGCCATATTTCTCCTGCTCAACCCGCTGTCTGGGGAGATGCACTCTGAGGCTCACTTCCAGCTGCTTGGCCGGGAGCCCCAGGCCATGCTCCATCCGCAGCCCATTCGTAGTTTGCTGTGGACTCCGAAGAGGCCTTTGAAGACTCCATGGTTTCTCCGGCATCATCCCCTTTTAAAAGGGAAAGAAGATGATAGATTTTCTTGCCTGAATTTTGCCATCCCAGGAGGGATCAAAGGAAGAAGCAGGGCACCATGATGGAACCTGAGCTCAGAGCCCCCTTCATAATGGGTGGCCAAAAAGTTCATGTAGAGTTTCCATAAGATGGTAGGGAAAAACTTTAATGAGATTTTTGGCTAACCCAAAACCAAAAGGTCAGTGTGCATTCCAATCCCAAAGAAAGGCAATGCCCAAGAATGCTCAAACTACAGCACAATTGTATTCATCTCACACACTAGCAAAGTAATGCTCAAAATTCTCCAAGCCAGGCTTCAGCAATACATGAACTGTTAACTTTCAGATGTTCAAGTTGGTTTTAGAAAAGGCAGAGGAACCAGAGATCAAATTGCCAACATCCAGTGGATCATCAAAAAAGCAAGAGTGTTCCAGAAAAACATCTATTTCTGCTTTATTGACTATGCCAAAGCCTTTAACTGTGTGGATCACTATAAACTGTGGAAAATTCTGAAAGAGATGGGACTACCAGACCACCTGATATTCCTCTTGAGAAACCTGTATGCAGGTCAGGAAGCAACAGTTAGAACTGGACATGGAACAACAGACTGGTTCCAAATAGGAAAAGGAGTATGTCAAGGCTATATATTATCACCCTGCTTATTTAACTTATATGTAGAGTACATCATGAGAAATGCTGGGATGGAAGAAGCACAAGCTGGAATCAAGATTGCTGGGAGAAATATCAGTAACCTCAGATATGCAGATGACACCACCCTTATGGCAGAAAGTGAAGAAGAACTAAAGAACCTCTTGATAAAAGTGAAAGAGGAGGGTGAAAAAGTTGGCTTAGAGCTCAACATTCAGAAAACTAAGATCATGGCATCCGGTTCCATCACTTTATGGCAAATAGATGGGGAAACAGTGGAAACAGTGAGAGATTTTATTTTGGGGGCTCCAAAAATCACTGCAGATGGTGACTGCAGCCCTGAAATTAAAAGCCACTTACTCCCTGGGAGGAAAGTTATGACCAACCAAGACAGCATATTGAAAAGCAGAGATGTTACTTTGTCAACAAAGGTCCGTCTAGTCAAGGCTATGGTTTTTCCAGTAGTCATGTACAGATGTGAGAGTTGGACTATAAAGAAAGCTGAGCGCTGAAGAATTGTGGTGTTAGAGAAGACTCTTGAGGGTCCCTTGGACTGCAGGGAAATCCAACCAGTCCATCCTAAATGAGATCAGTCCTGGGTGTTCATTGGAAGGACTGATGTTGAAGCTGAAGCTCCATACTTCCACCACCTGATGCGAAGAGCTGACTCATTGGAAAAGACCTTGATTCTGGGAAAGATTGAGGGCAGGAGGAGAGGGGACGACAGAGGATGACATGGCTGGATGGCATCACCAACCCGATGGACATGAGTTTGGGTGGACTCTGGGAATTGGGGATGGAAGGGAGGCCTGGCATGCTGTGGTTCATGGGGCCGCAAAGAGTTAGACATGACTGAGTGACTGAACTGAATACTAACTAGTATTTGTTGCCTGCACACCATGACCAGGCAACTTTACCTGTTAGTACACTGCATTCTCACATCAACTTTGAAGCAAGCACTTATCAATTCACTGTCTGTGAGGAACACAGAGACAAAGCAACTTGCCCAGAGACAGTATCAGAGCTCGCATTGACCTCAGGTCTGCCTGACTCCTGGGGTTCCCAGGTGGCACTGGTTTCAAGGAATGAAGGAGATGCAAGAGACCCTGATTTGATCCCTGGGTCGGGAAGATCCCCTGGAAGAGGGAATGGCAACCCACTCCAGTATTCTTGCCTGTAGAATCCCATGGACAGAGGAGCCCGGTGGGCTACAGTCCATGGGGTCACAAAGAGTCGCACATTACTGGAACGACTCAGCACGCACGTGTGCACTGCCTGACTCCCAACTCTGTGTCCTTCTGAGGGTGTTCTTGTATCATCTCCTCATCAATTGCTTCATTGATCTTTGCTTCATTCTTACCTGAGACAGGGTTGCTTTCTCACTAATGTGGGGGTTCTCCAACTTTATCAGTATCAAGATCTCCTGGAGAGTTTGTTAAAAACATACACTGTGCTCTCCCCGAGATCCTGACTCCATGGGTCTAAGGTGGGACCTGAAATCTTGCTTTTCAACAAGTTCCAGATGATGCTGACATTACTGGTCTAGGGACACCCACTTTGGAAACCACTGCTCTAAGGATTTTCACATCTTCCTGGATCCAGTGCTGCTCAGGGGCCATAGATAAGCTGGATGCTTGGTATTTTAAATCCAGATTTCTAGATAAATAGTATGACGATGATCATAATAATAATAATTTAACTATAAATACCCATTGTTTACTACGAGCCAGGCACTTTACTCTCAGGGCTGACTCTCCCCTACTACTGTGATGTAAATTCTGCTGAGGCTCCATCAACACAAGAAAAGCATCAGGTACCAATCTCTTTGACAGATCAGCAGAGTCCATTTGCAGAGAAGCTTACAAAAGAGTTTCTGGCTCAGTGAGGGGACCTTCCCAGGTAATAAAGGCATAGACAAGTTCTCGGCATGGGTTGTTAAGTGGAGATTTGCTTCTTGAGTACATACTTTGGAGGGCTTGAGCCCACCCAGCTCATTACAGATAAAGAGCTGAGTAACTGCATTCCAATACCAGAATATCATCCAGGGAGTAGGAAAGCGTGGTGGGTGGGGACTAGGAGGATGGGGTGAAGGAGGAGATAAGACTCCCTCTCCTCTACTGACCAGTGTGCATGTGTGTGTGCTCAATTGCTAAGTTGTGTCCAGCTCTCTGTGATCCCATAACTGTAGCTCTCTGTCCATGGGATTCTCCAGGCAAGAATACTGGAGTGGCTTGCCATTTCCTCCTCTGGGGGATCTTCCTGACTCAGGAATGGAATCCATGTCTCCTGCGTCTCCTGCATTGGCAGGCAGGTTCTTTGCCACTGAGCCATCTGGGAAGCCCCCATTGGTCCCAGAAGGGAAAACAATTTTAACCCTTGACAATACAATAGAAGTGCCAACAGTACAGGACATGAGCTAAACAAACGATGAACCATCACAGCCCTATTCTAATGATAACATAGCACTAACAAACTTTTCCAACCAAAGAGAAAACACAAAGTTATTTCCCCAGCCAAGGGAGATTCCCAGGATGAAGAGAAATGAGCAAGAAGGTGGTGCAAAACCATGCATAGTTCCGTGACCCTTCCCCGCAACACTAACACACCACTTAGTCAACTGCCGAGGGAGGAAGCATTTGGACGCAGGAACCAACGGTGAAGTTTGACACATAGCCGAGAGTGCTGCCCCATGGGCCTCCTAAGGTGGGGAGCAGCTGGGGAAGGAAGCAGGGACCTTTACTCACAAGGTTCGAATCTTCGGCATATGGTTGAAGCTGGTGACCAGGATGCGGCTAATGTTGTTGTTGTTGAGGGTGCTGTGGACAGAGAGGAGAAACATGTCACCAGAGGAGCAGCATGGGGGGCGCCAGGATGCTTATGGAAGGTGGGGGAGGGATGGATATGACTGCAAGAGGGGCCATCCCTTAGCAGCCATGGGTCAAGCAGCTGGAGACCAGTGGATGGGGCTCCAGATACCAAGAGGATCTCTGATTCCTTTTCACAGGTGGATCCCTCCTCCCCTCTGCTGCTCTCTTGGTACTTACTACCTGGAGCAATAAGGTTGCCCTTATGGAATCCTATTGTTGAGTGTTTCATTACAACAACGTTAATTCCCACAATTATAATATTGTCCTCATTTCAGAGAGAAGGAAACGCATACCCAACACCTTGCTCAGTTACACATTACCCTACAGGGCAGCCTTTATCCTTGCATTATAGGGGGGTGCTGAGCTTCAGAGAAGTAAAATCATGCTTCCAAGGATGCACAGCTGTTAAGCTGTGGACGTTGGCTTTGCACCCAGCGCTGTTCTTTAAAAACATTTATTTGTAACTGTAGGGTAATTGCTTTACAATGTTGTGTTGGCCTTCTACCACACATGGACGTGAATCAGCCATAGGTTTACATAGCCTCCTCCCTCTTGGACCTCCCTCCCACCTCCTACTCCATCCCATCCCTCCAGGTTGACACAGAGCACTGGGTTTGAGCTCCCTGCCTCACAGAGCAAATTCCCACTGGCTGTCTACTTTATGGTAATGTATATGTTTCCATGCTACTCTCTAAATTCATCCCACTCTCTCCTTGCCCCATGGTGTCCAAAAGTCTCTTTTCTATGTCTGTGTCTCCACTGCTGCCCTGAAAATAAGCTCATCAATACTGTCCTTCTAGATTCCATATATATGTGTTAATACACGATATTCATTTTTCTTTCTGACTTATTTCACTCTATTAAAACTGACTTAAATGTGTTTCTTTTTATGGCTGAGTAATATTCCACTGTACATATGTACCACAGCTTCTTCATCCATTCATCTGTCAATGGCCAGCTAGCTTACTTCCACACCCTAACTATTGCAAATGGTGCCGCAACAAACATTGCGGTACCTGTGTGTTTTTTCAATCACAGTTTTCTCAGGGTGTATGCCCAGAGTGGGATTGTTGGGCTAATGGTAGTTTTAGTCCCAGTTTTTAAAGGAATCGCCATACTGCTCTCCACAGTGGCTGTATCAATTTTACATTCCCACCAACAGTGCAAGAGTGAGCCCTGCACTGTTTGCTCCAGATGCCTTGCTCTGCCCATTATACACACTGCCTTGCAGGATGCTATGCGGAGAGGTTATTTTATGAGTAGTTTCCAGGCATCTTCTGACTCTTCAAGCACATCCTAAGTGAGTCTGTGAGCTCTGTCGGGACAGAGATTAAGTCTCTCTCTTGCGACTCCCTAGGACCATGGATGGGAACTCCTCTGGTGTCTTGGTGCATGCGGGAAAAGGGAAGAGAGGGATGTGAGCTCCATCAATGGGCCAAAATGAAATAGAATGAAATCAGGCTATAGGTAACTACAGTCCAAGGCTCACCCTTCTAGAAGGACCTACTATGGGAGCCCAGGGAAGCACAGCAAAGGAAATGGCAACCCATTCCGGTATTCTTGCCTGGAAATCTCATGTACAGAGGAGTCTGGTGAGCTACAGTCCATGGGGTTGCAAAGAGTCAAACACAACAACTAAACCACCATCATCAGAGAGAAGCACGGCAGCCAAGGAGGCCATCTGCAGAGGTGGAGACAACGAGGCGGGAGGGTCTTTCTGGGTCAGTGAGTTCAGGGGCTAGGCAGGGAGAAGCAACCATCTGCGGCAAGACTGGACCTAGTTCTCAGCTCTCTGACCTACACCCACCTCATTCTGGACCCCAAAGAGCAGGAGTTGGATCCAGCCCACAGTACTCTCCTTGGTGATGGCCACTTGCTCCTGGGCTCCTCCAAGGTCATCAGATACCACGCCCCCCATCAGCCCCACTCCTCTCATGTTCTCACGGGACCCCACTGGCCCAGGGAGGAGCCCTCCCTGGAAAGGCTTCACTGGTTAAGCGGATTTCTTTTGCTCTTGGCTCTTGATGAATACATTATCTTACTCTTAGAATACCCTCTAACATGTTTCACCTTGTGCATTACCACAGTCCAGGCTCTTGTCCATACATGGTTCAAATTGAGTCACATGTACCCTAGTTGTGTGGTCTTGGGCAGATTATCACCATCACTTAGCCATAGATTCTTCACTGGCAGAAGGAAGCAGGCAATGGTACCTACCTCACAGGCTGGTAAAAGGCTTAGCGGACAGTATGTGCTTGGAGGGAGGTGGAGGCTACCATTTGACTGACTTTGGTGGAGAGAACCTAGTCCTGTCCTGGCATTCCTGTTCCCCTCACCCAACCCCAGCCTCCAAGGGAATATAAACAGAGCTTTATCTTGCACACAGAGGCCCATATGCCCACCCCACCCAAGGGGTCTGCACAGACACCTTCTCCCCTGGGGACCCTAGTCCACAGCAGGATTCCAGGAACTACATCCCCTTCAACCCAGGCTATTTCTCAAGGCCTTTGGCCAATAAGACTGGGAGGAAATCTATTACACAAAGGCACAGAACCTAATACTTTTTCCTCTTTCCCCCATATTTCTTCTGCCCCTACTGGTCTGGCATTCTAGGCATATGCTATGATAAAGTGGAATCAACCAAATTTACATTGCCAGCTTCTGCCCACTCAGGGAATCCATTAATGCATCAATTCTGACACTTGGCATTTTATGAACTTGAACCTATTCTGTTGCATGTGGCTTATCTTTTTTTATAAATGTGTGTGTGGGGGGGTGCGGGGGGTGGGTGTGTGAAACCATCCTATCTTCATCCACCTAGGAAGTGGTCAGAATACGTCATCAGATAGGGCGCAAGAACTCGTCACACCCGTCAGACCAGGCCGTCCTGCCTTGACAGGGAGCTTCCCAGGAGTGAGGGTCATGCTCCCTACCCCACTCCCTCTCCAGCAGATTAGGAATGCCTCCGGGGTGGAAGCAATGCCTTCATCTCTCTTCTGTCCATCCCAGAGTTCTAGGCTCAGTACCTGGGGGAGACCTAATTAGAATCGTTGATTCACTAATCAGACAAAAATCTGTGTCCCCCTTATCTCTCAAAAGCAAAGAGCTCAAGAAGCCTTTGCAGAAAAGAGGCTGCCTTCCAAACATGCCCAGCCACTCGACATCAGACTGAGTTCACAGCCAGCTCTAATTTAGCTGAATATACAGTGCAGTTATACACAGGACTTGGATTGTAACTGTATCCGGCAGGCGTCCGGCAGTGATGACTTATTAATGTATTACTACACTGATATTTAAATGTGAGCCATAATGAGGGCAATAAAACATTTATGATAATAGCAATTATTCCAGAACCAAAATGACTAAACACAGTATTTAGACTTCCATGATTTGCTGGCCCAGGGACCTCAGAGGGTTGGTAACCTCTTGGACACTGTTCTCTATGGAAGCTACAGTTTCTTTTTCCCTAATAAGCCCAGATTTATTTGATTTCCAATCTTGGTGGCTTTTGCCCATGCAGGGGGCACTATCTGATTCTTGTGCTCCAGGTTCAGCAGCTGGCATTTGATGAAGGTGGCGTTATCATAACCCTGATGCAGAGGAGCAGAGTGAGGGTGTGCGTGTGTGTGCTCAGTCGCTCAATTGTGTCCGACTCTTTGTGACCCCATGGACTGTAGCCCACCAGGCTCCTCTCTCTTGGGATTTTTCAGACAAGAATACTGGAGTGGGTTACCATTCCCTCCTCCAGGGGATCTTCCTGACCCAGGGATCAAACTCATGTTTCCTGCATTGGCAGATGGATTCTTTACCACTGTGCCACCTGGGGAGCCCAAGAGTGGGTGAGCATGGCCTCAAAGGCAAAGCCTCTGTTAAGATTCTGACTCTTACAGGCTGTGCAACCATGAATAAATGTTCTTAATCTTACTAGGTTTCCTCCTGTTCAACATGCAGAAACTAGCAGCATTGATCTCACAGAGCTTTGTTGGTGGTTCAAGGAGATGGTTCTAATAATTGCCAGCATGAACCGAGAGCTTACTGTGGGCCAGGCAGGTACTGGCTTGCAGGTTCAACTTATACCATCTCATTGAGTTCCTACAACCACCCAATGAGGCAGGCACTTTCTATCATCTCCATGCCAAGGATGAAGCAAGTGGTGGCATCAGGACTTGACTCCAGAAACGATGCCCGTCTTCATTGTCTATTGCTGCTGCAACAGATTACCACACTGTCTACGGTTTAAAGCAACACAGACTTATCTCATACAGTCTTGAGATCAGAAGGGTGAAATGGGTTCATGGGACTGTGTTTCTTCTGGAAGGCTTTGAGGAGAATTCATTTCCTTATCTTTTGCAGCCTGTGAAATTGAAAGTTGCTCAGTCGTGTCTGACTCTTTGTGACCCCAAAGAGTCCATGGAACTCTCCAGGCCAGAATACTGGAGTTGGTAGCTTTTCCCTTCTCCAAGGGATCTTTCCAACCCAGGTATTGAACCCAGGTCTCCCTCATTGCAGGTGGATTCTTTACCAGCCGAGCCACAAGGGAAACCCAAGAATACTGGAGTGGGTAGCCTATCCCTTCTCCAGGGGATCTTCCCGACCCAAGAATTGAACCAGGATCTCCTGCATTGCAGGCGGATTCTTATTCCTTGGCTCATAGTTCCTTCCTTGTTCCTTCCTTCATTCCACCCTCTTGCTTCTGTTGTTACACCTCCTACTGTTCACTGCAACATCCTGCCTCCCTCTTAAGAGGACCTGTCTGATGACATTTAGAGCCTGACAGGATAATCCAGGACAACCTCCCCATCTCAGGATTCTTGGCCATATTTTCCAAGTTCTTTTTGGCACATAAATTCCTGGGATGAAAACATGGGACACTTTTGAGGGGACATTATCTAGCTGGCTATCAGACCTTGAAACTGGGCATGGAAAGCATTCTTGTTAGCACACTGGCTCATAGGCAGTTATCAGTAACTATTAGCTATTATTTTTGTAGCCTGGGCTTCCCTGATAGCTCAGTTGGTAAAGAATCCACCTACAGTGTAGGAGACCCCAGTTCGATTCCTGAGTCGGGAAGATCTGTTGGAGATGGGATAGGCTACCCACTCCAGTATTCTTGGGCTTCCCTGTGGCTCAATTGGTAAAGAAGTGCCTGTAGTGTGGGAGACCTGGGTTAAATCCTTGGGTTGGGAAGATCTGTTGGAGAAGGGAAAGGCTACCCGCTCCAGTATTCTGGCCTGGAGAATTCCATGGACCAGTCCATGGGGTTGCAAAGAGTCGGACACAACTTAGCAACTTTCACTTTTTTGGTAACCTGTTTTGTTTAGTCTTTTATGGTTTACTATATATTTTCACATTCATCTTATTTGGTACTTGAAGCAATCTGCAGTTGAAATTATTATCCCCATCTTACCAATGAGCAATTTGAGGCTACAAGCAATAAGAGACTTGCCCAGCACAGCAACAAGCTCTGAGAGGATTCAGGACTGACTATTTCTTCTTTACATCACAATTTCTCCCAACTTTCCCACTGCCTTCTGTTTTCAGGGTGAGTTTGCTTCTCCAGCAAAGATAGTCTCTGCCATCTCCCCTAGGGACCCAAAGCTAGAATTCACTGCACAAGTTTACTATTGCCTCCTGTTCTAGAAACCTTCTTGGAAATTAACCACAGAAAAAATAAATGGTTTGATCTGACAAGGACCCACCTGCAGCCCCAGTATATGACTGCCCAAACTTAACCTATGGTCACCTCATCAACCTCATCTTATTTACTTCCATCTCCTGGAAGAGTACTGCTAGCTCTAGAATGTAGCTCTAACCTCACTACTCTGTTCTTATTCAGAAAATATGCTTTACCCTAAGTTGCCCCAGTTGTGTGTTAGTTGTTCAGTCAGGTCTGACTCTTGTGATCCCATGGACTGTGGCCCGCCAGGCTCCTCTGTCCATGGATTCCCCAGGCAAGACTACTGGAGTGGGTAGCCATTCCCCTCTCCAGGTAAATGCTGTCGATTCATTTTGTGTCAGGTTTCAAGCTCAAGTGCAGGGTCACATCAATTCTATGAAACTTCAGGACTGTCCCGGTCTCCCGACAAACTACTGAGTGGGAATTACAGTATGAACTAGAAACAAGGCAATTTCCCTCCACTGGATTTAAAAGCAGTTGGTCCATCCAACTCCCATTTCTCTCTTATAAAGCCCTTACTTAGCAAGCCCTCATACACACAGTATTTCTACTGAGACTGAACTGTGTTCTCTCCAGCCTCTCTTCTGTTTTGTCACAGCTAGAGCACCTGTGCCACACAAAAGTCACCCGTTTGGACAATGCTCCTTCTACCAATGGATCTCTCTCGCTTGTGAGAACTAGAAAGGGGGCAGTAAACATTCTTTCCAGGGACTTCCCTGGCAGACCCGTAAATAAGACTTTGCCTCCCAAGGCAGGGAGTGTGGGTTCAAGCCCTGCTCAGGGAGCTAAGAGCCCACATGCCTCATGGCCAAAAAATCAAAACATAAAACAATAGCAATATGGAAACAAATTCAATAAAGATTAAAAAAAAAAAAACAACCTTTTTCCCCAGGTCACTTGGAGATTTGCACACTTACTACTGCTTCTGTTATTGTTGGTTAGCCACTGAGTTGTGTCTGACTCTACGCTACCCCGTGGATTGTACCCTGCCAGGCTCCTCTGTCCAGGGATTTTCCAAGCAAGAATACTCAAGTGGGTGCCATTTTCTTCTCCAGGGGAACTCCTGACCCAGGGATTGAACTTGAGTCTCCTGCATTGGTAGGTGGATTCTTTACCACTGAGTCTCCAGGGAAGCCCTATAGTACACAGGCTGTGCTAGTGGTAAAGAACCCACATGACAACACAGGAGACACAAGAGACATGGGTTTGATCCCCAGGTGGGGAAGCTCCCCTGGAGGAGGGCATGGCAATCCACTCCAGTATTCCTGTCTAGAGAATTCCATGGACAGAGGAGCCTGCTGGGCTATAGTCCACAGGGTTGCAAAGAGTAGGGTGTGACTGAGTGGCTAACACAAGACCCCCTCACAAAGTCTGCACCTCCCTGGGTTCCTCAGCTAGACACTGGGACCCTGCAACAACACAAGGGCACGAGGCGGCGGCACACACACTGGGCTGTTCCAGTGTTGGTCACCGCTATCCACATGCCCATCTAATGCAGCCTGCGTTTGTAAATAGTTTTACCCGCTTGTTGCTTCATGTCTGTGGCTGCTTTCACATTATAGCAGCTTACTTTTGACAGAGACCATATGGTCTAAGAGCCTAAAATATTTACTAATTGGCTTTTTATAAACAATGTTTGCTGCCCTCTGGCTGCTTGAGAACTGGGCAGTTCTGGTCCTGCCTTCGCCATTTACGAGCTGCGATATATATGGCGTCATGTAACTGCTTGGTGGGAAGAGGGGGTGAGGTCAATGGCCTTTCAGGTCTTAAAAATAAAAACTATAAAACAGCAGTAGGAAAGTCCCAGTGGCAAATGGTAGGGCTGGGATTCAAAAGCAGGGAGTCTAGGTCGTTCAGTGGCTAAGACTCCCTTGCTCCCAATGCAGGGGGCATGAGTTCAATCCCTGGTCAGGGAACTAGGTCCCACATGTACAATTAAGAGTTTTCATGTGCAAATAAAGGTCCTGCATACCATGATAAAGATCAAAGATCTTGAGTGTTGCAACTAAGACCTGGAGCAACTGTTAAAAAAAAAAAAATGGTGCCAGCAGAATTGGTTTTTGGTGCTGCATCTCTTCAAACAAAAACAAAAGCAAACAAATGTGGGCAGCCTCTCTCAAGATCTACACTTCTCCCTGCTGCCCCACGAGCCTACCTGGAAGCTGGGATGCGATGCTCCCAGAACCTGCAATGCTGTGATGGAATCAGAGCCTAGGAGAAGACCTTTTTCAAGAGACAGGGTGGGGAAATCCACCTCTGGGTGGGCATGCAATGAACCTAGACATTGGTTCTCCCAGTGTGGCCCCTGAACTTGCAACGTCACCTGGGAGCTTGTTAGAGACGCATATTTTCAGGCCCTGTCCCAGCCTACTGAATTAGAAACTCTGGGGAAGGCCCAGCTTTGTGTGTTTCAATGACCAAGAAGATTCTTATATAAGCTCCAGTTGTAGAACCAGTGAAATAGGGGAGAGACTAAGGACAGAGCCTTGACCAGAGTGTGCAGGGCAGCATGTGGCCGCCCCGGGCCCAAAGGCCTCACGTGTTGACAGCAGAGGGAGCTGGGCCTCATCCTGTTTAGGAGGAAGTCCAAGTTCTGAAATAGTATGCAGCCCTCAACGGAGGTGGCTGTGATCACTCTTGGAGAGGTCCAACTTGATTTCTGCCCCTGATTCCCCACTCATCTCTACTGGGTGCTGAAGTGTGGCTCTCCCAGCATCACGCAAGATAGCAATCTTTGATCTGGAGGAGCTCAGTCCAGCTGCAGCAATGCCACCCTGGCAATTTCTTAATAAGGCTGACATTTCCCTCTGTCTCCTCCAATTAGGCCATTGCTTTATCAAGCTGTGCTTTCCTGGCTCTGGGTGTAATCTGCGTGTTGTGTGTCCATAATACTATGTAATTGGCTCTAATGCAGTAATATTATCTGCAAGCATGTACCACATAATTGCAGGGTCAGGCATCCACAGTAAGCACCAAGCTTTCTGGGGTGCTCCTGGAAACCCTCCTCTTCCCCTCTGCACAGGTGATCCAGAATCGTAAAGTCAGACAGACACTCTTGGTAGCTTTGTCCATTCATCTCCTGTCTCAGGGCAGGTTGACTTCTTAAGTCTAGATGAATAAGGTGGCTCCCTCCTTAAGGAAGGGCTTCTCTGGTGGCTCAGCAGTAAAGAATCCACCTGCAATGTAGGCGCTGCAGGAGACTCAGGTTCAATCCCTGGGTTTGGAAGATCCCCTGGAGGAGGGCAGGGCAACCAACTCCAGTATTCTTGCTGGAGAATCTAGGGACAGAGGAGCCTGGCGGGCTATAGTCCATACGGTCATAAAGAGTCAGACAACTGAAGTGGCTTAGTAGGCATGCACATACTCCTTAAGGATCCCCAGGAAGAATTTTGGTGGGTCAGCAGCAGTCATAGCTATGGCCATAGGGCGTCTTTTTTAAGTGACCATTGAGATTCCCTGACTCTTATGTACCAACGTGGGAGCCCAGCAGCCAGCACTCTAAGCTCGGAAGATGTAACTACTTCTCACAGGGCCTACATTGAACTCACAGAGGCAGACACAACCAGGCAGAATCATTTCCTGAAGAGCAGCTGAGTGCAAACATTGCGGCCGGACCCTGTGCAGAAATATCTGAGCAGCTGGCGTGGGGCATGAAGAGTACAGAGGGCTTCCAGCAGCACGTGGGCCACACAAGGAGGGTCTGGGGGCTCACATCTTTCTCTCGTCTTTCTGGCTCAGGCGAGGAGAGAGGGATGAAGCCGAGGCTGCTTCAGACCCTCTTCGCGTCTGCTCCCCTCTTTGGTTCACATGTCAAGGCAGGACTGGCTCGTGCTGGTCTGGCTTGCTGGGTGTTGAATAACAGCGATCGTGGCGCCAGGGGTCAATCACAGCACCTGCTGCTGATGACGAGGCCCTGCCACGGGCTCCCCGGGCTTGAGAAGCGCTGGCTAGCTCGGCCCCTCAGCGTGTGTGCAGGAGGCGCTCTGGGAACTTGGCCCTGGGGGAGCACACACTGGGCCTACAGAGGCTGACAAACGCCTTCCCAAGCCTCTCCCCGCAGCCTAGGGTCCCTCTCCAACTGCACTGACTCAATCACTTTGTTTCTTTGTTTTCAGTTTGTTTTTATTTGTTTTTTGGCTATGTCACATGGCGTGTGTGATCTTTGTTCCATGAGTAGGGATTGAACCCAAGTCCCCTGCATTAGAAGCACAGAGTCTTCACCACTGGGCCACCAGGAAAGTCCCAGGCTCAGTCATTTTTGAATGAAGCTCCTTAACTGTTTTCCTCCTGTCAAGTCTAAACTCGCCTTTCTCCCCCAGCTACCCACTGCTCTGATTTGGCTGGAGGCTCTGGGAAATTCCAGAAACCAAGAAGAATATTATAAAATAACACATCATTTGAGAAATCTAAATTGATATTACAGGTTTTCCGATGAACATTCTGCTTTCCTCCAATGAGCTGGACTAGTAAAGGATATTGCTTTAAGGTGAGCCTCCAAAGATCTTTCCATAAAGATGTCCATAATAACAATACTGATGTTACTGATCATGTTTTTGCTATGTGCATACATTATCTCATTTAATTCTCCCAACAATCTGAGATACTCTTGCCATTTGCATTTTAAATCCTAAAAAGATCAATGAATTCTGCCCAGTCATGTAAGTGTGGAGTTGTGGAGCCAATATTCAAATCCAGGAAAGTGTCATACCAGACCAGACTGTATTTTTCATCATTACACAAAACTGCCTCTTGTAGGATTGTCTTCGACAGACATCAGCCATCCAATTTCCCCTGCTGTCCCGAGGAGGAGATGAATCACCCATGTTAGTGGTACCCTCAGTCCTTCCCGGCTTCACTGTGGCAGGGACCTTGGTGTTTGACTTGCTACCAAGGCTGCTCATAGCAACAGCATCGCCTGACCCTCCTCTGGTCCAAGGAAGACGGTGGGAGGGGCTTCAGAGTGTGTGTGTAAGCGTTCATGCTAAGTTGCTTTAGTCGTGTCCAACTCTTTGCGATTCTATGGACCATACCTTGCAAGGCTCCTCTGTCCATGGGATTCTCCAGGCAAGAACACTGGAGTGGGTTGCCATTTTCTTCTCCAGGGGATCTTCCCAACCCAGGGATCAAACCTGCGTCTCCTGCATTGGCAGGCATGTTCTTTACCACTAGCACCACTAGGGAAGCCCAGAGGCTACAGAGAAGAGAGGAGAGTGGTGGCTCAACACCTTCCAAGGCTCAGGCTTGGCTGACAGGTCTAAGTGTTGCCAAAAGTCACCCTGACTGGTGGATTGGCTGATAGAGATTTTTCAGAGCACTCTGAAGAACCAAGAGTCTAGTCCTGCTCCTTGAGCAAAGCTCATCCTTGGTCTGCTAGGAGCAGACGACGAGTCTCTGAGGGCAGATGGGGCAGAAGAAATGAGAGAGGGAGGGAGAGAGAGGAGGCATGACAGTGAGAAGCTATCTTGCTCATGGTACCTGCTCTCCTGGACTGTCCTGCTGCTGCTGCTAAGTCGCTTCAGTTGTGTCTGACTCTGTGCAACCCCATGGCCGGCAGCTCACCAGGCTCCGCCGTGCCTGGGATTCTCCAAGCAAGAACACTGGAGTGGGCTGCCATTTCCTTCTCCAATGCATGAAAGTGAAAAGTGAAAGTGAAGTTGCTCAGTCATGTCTGACTCTTAGCGACCTCGTGGACTGCAGCTCACCAGGCTCCCCCGTCCCTGGGATTCTCCAGGCAAGAACACTGGAGTGGGCTGCCATTTCCTTCTCCACCTGGACTATCCTGGGTGCTGCCTATTACTGACTTCCTTCATCTCCCTGCGGGCCGTTTAAATTAAAGCTCATAACCATTGTGTGGGCATATAATGAAAACAACTGATGCTGCACTGATTAGTCCATTACTCTCAACTGTTAGAAAACATAATGACCTCACAAGGGGCCTTATTCACTGACGTATAGCAGTCGGGCTCTCGTTTGACACCTCAGATTAGCAGCCAAAGCAAAAACAGCTGGGGTTTTTGTCTCAATATTTGTACCCGACTCTAAAGTGATTTGGCACGGGTGAGCGTTATTTTTAAACACAGAGCTCTCACCGCCAAGTAACATTTTAAATGGTCTCCAGGTGTCATGTAAAACCTACAAAAATAAATAAAAACAATCAGCTTCCAATTAGGGCTTTTGATGATAGGGGTTCCTTAACAAAAGGGCTTGTCTTTGGTTCTGGCTTTATTATATATTCATGTTATGACGGCAGAAACTCATCTCCTTCTACCCAGCGGAGCCTTGGTGTTAAAAGGAAGAAAAAGATGCCAGTAAAATAAATAGAAAAAGTGGAAGAGCAAAAGAGAAAGATGAATCTTCGAATCACATCACTGCTCAATCAGATGCTGGTGGTATAAGTAATCAGGATGCGCTGGTGTTTCTGGTCTCTGAATTCTGAAGAACTCCTTACTCATTTATTGAGATCACCACAGATCCTGCCTGGTGGTGATGCAGAATGATTCAACTGCCTCCCAGTGACCTACTGAATTGTAAAATGTACCTTAAATGATACTGTGAATGAGATGGCCTTAGTTCCTTAATTCTATTTCATCATCTATAAACTGGGAACCTGGACCATTAATCTTGTCTACTACATTATTTAGAAACGCCACAGTTTCCAGTGTGCAAGATATCTGTGGGGGTGAAGAACTGACCTCCAACTTACATAACTGGACAGGTGAGTTTGTAGCCGAGAAGGGGAGAAGCAGACAATTCCACCTCAGCTGCATTTGAGCCAGGGAGAGGAAGGGGCAAGTTCTTAAATACCTACGAATGTGTACACTAAGTGACTTGTGCACTCAGAGCAAGCAGAGGACGCGTCTGGCTTACCCCTCCCGCCTGCTCCCCACCCCCACCCCCGGCGCTGCGTAGGCAGGACCTAGCTCTGTGTTTGGTACAGAGAAGGACTCCAGTGTTTACTGAAGGAATGGATGAGTTTCCAAATGCGAAGGATCATGCGTTTGGCATCTTTTGATAAAAAAATAAATCTCCACTCTCAACAGCCTTCTGGGCTGATCCAAGAGTACAAAGTCAGTTGCCTACAGGAGCAAGGCTTGACATCGGAGGAAGGGGACTGTACGGGACCGTGGTAAACACAACTTTTCTACCCAGGGCCATCATTTCTCACTTCATAGGACTGCCGCCGTGCTGGAAAGTGGGTGCAGCGTTGCCAGTTTTTTCCCTTTTGTTAGAGAAAGCCAGACATCTAGAATTTTTATATGAAATCTCCTTATTCCTTGGTCCATACTGATGACTAAATCTCCTTAAGGAGCAAAAGTCACAAACGAAACATACCTGGGGGCTGCGTTTGGCTTGCAGGGGCCAGTTTTCAGTCTCTGAACCAAACTGATTACTTCAACAGTTTGAATCAAACATATATATTTAACATCTAAAGATCACAAACGGGCTATATAAATCAATCTGTCTATCAATGTACTTTAACGACGTCATGGTACTGTGTGGTTAAAGCCTTCTTCCTATCCTGCATTTCCTGTAGGGCAGTTACCAGCTAAGACACGCTCCAGGAACCTACTGTTCAAACCAACTTTCTTTACATGGTTGAAAATTATTCAATGCTTCCCCCTCCACCCACCGCTATCCTCACTGAGGATAATTCACACTTTGAGCTATTTGGGCTCAAAGATGGGCAGGGGTCGCTGATGCTTACTCGTAAGCAGGGCCCTGGGCACCCCTGCTAGCTGGGATCCATGATGCAGAATTTGATGTCTTCCCAGGCTTCCCTCTGACTGAGGTGGTCATCTCCCAAGCAGTGGCTGTAGGACTGGAAGGCTCTAGAAAGGGAGGGTGTGGTCCCCATGTTGAAGGTAAAATGTTCCTTCTGGCAAAATTCTGGAGATTAAGGGATGATGGGATGGACAGGACATACTGGCTGGCTCCACTAATTTTTGTTTCCTGCCTACTAAGATAGAGAAAGGGCTTCTTGGATAGATGGCAACATACTGGATGAGATAAGAGTCAACAGACCCATTTCTGGCCAAGTTCTTCTGTGAAATTTTCTCATGGCTGTGGGCAAGTCGCTTAACCATTCTGGGGTGTTTTTTTTTTCCTCTTCAAATGAAGTGGTAGGACCAGCTGGCCTCCTTTTGCAGGCTACAGTTCCACTCTCCGATTTACTTCAGCTGATTCTGGGTCTACAATGGTATTTCTGGAATGGGAATAGATTTCTAGAAGGCAGTGGGAAGGACTGTGGATGCCCAGAACTGTCCAGATCTGCCTAAAGATAGGATATCTGGCCAAACCTTGAAAGTCACAACCAGCCCCCATTGTGCAGCATTTGAAAACATATAGTCGCGTGGGTTGGGGCAGAGGTGTCGGGCCCACCAGGCTCAACTTTTGTGGGGTTGATGGGCTTGCCTGTCACATCTCCACTTATGTAGGGAGCAGGGATGGGTCTAGACATGGGAGTGATTTTCCTATCCAGCTGACTTTGTGGAAGTGACTTGCAGAGTGGAGAGAAGAGAATAATTGGGATCCAGAAACTAATTCATGCAGAGAGGGTTTTGCTTTGGTGGGAGTCAGTTTTCATAACTATACTCCTGGGTTTCAGTCAAAATGAGTCTTTGGGGGTATAAGATCCAGATGTTTAAATTAAGAAACAGCAAGGGCAGAGTCAGGGGGTGGGGGAAGAGGGAAGTGGTAGACATTTCAAAGTATCTAGCTTCAGAAAATATACCGTTTAACCATTCTGCTTATTAATGGATGTGAAATGGCTCCAGGGGTTTGGAGTCAGGCAGGCAGGAAAGCATGCATGGTGGGAGCTATGGAGATCTGCAGAGGGCGTGCCCTGTCCAAATGCAGTCCTTGCCACTCAGCTTCAAACCTGCACTCTTTGATAAGGTAGCCACAAGCTAAATCTGGCAATTTAAATTTAAATCAAGTAAAATCAAGTGACGCTAAACACTTAGCTTCTCAGTTACACAAGCCACATGGCACGTGCTCAAGAGTCACATGTGGCTAGTGGCTGCCTACAGGCAGGCTGAGATATGGAGCAGTTCTTTCATCACAGAGTCCTTTAGGGCACAGTGCTGCTTCAGACCATCAAGGCCACCCGTCCACCCAGGGTGGCCACAGCTTCTAAATATTCAAGGAAACCTGAAATCATTTCAATAAAACTACCCAAGATTTAACTGTTGGGAACTAATTTCATTTTTCTTTAGACATTGGAAAGACCAAAAAAAAAATTGAAAAAATAAGAAGAAACCTCACATTAGCAGGTCTGATTCAACCAATGAATAAAATAGAGCTGATAGGTGGGATCCTTAAAAGAGAACGGGCGCTCCAGAGTTTCCTACAGTGAATCCACGTCTGGACTGAGAGAAACAGGACTACTAGTCCCTCCATCCCCGCTCCTCACAATCCCTTGCTCGTAAGCGCCTTCAAAAATAGGAAACGAAAGCTCAGGAAAAGGTAAACACCGAGACAGAGCTCTGATTCTCCACTACTCTCTGTGTCCTTGCCTTCTCCATGCCCTCCCCGCTCCATAAACTGATAGGAGGGGTCAGTTTCCTGCTTGGCTCTTAGAACCCAGTTCTGTAGAGTAACGGACCCTCAGCCATAGGGAAGCCAAGCCATCCAATATTTTACGCCCTGGGTGGAAGTGGTAGCATCGGTCATAGGCAAGTTCAACTCTACAAGGGGACTCAAAAGCTGACAAACTAAAGATGCTCAAACACTGGTTACCGAAGCGACTGTTGGCAGCTGGGGCGTGGAGGAAGCTCAAAGTCTGAGCATCCGCATGGGAGCACCTTTTCAAGACAGTGGCAAAGCTCTATTTGGGGAGAGAACTGACTCCTAAGTGTATTTGGCAGCTCTGAGGCATTCCCCCACCAGCCACTTGCTACTGAGAGAAAACCCTCTGTGATCTTTTTTTCAAAAATGCAGAGGTATTTTCCCATTTTGTTTTAGATGGGACAAAGCAAACCAAAAGGCTGCTCCCAAACTTAGTTTGTCAGACCAGAATTTCAGCTCCAAGACCTGGTGGCTGCATTATACAGGGACACTGAGAACTGCCCTCACTCCCCCAAGGACAGTGAGACTTCCATTACCGGATTCCATCTAAGTGCTGCTCAAAGGAGATGCTGACAGTGGGAGTCCTGCTGACTCAAGAGCCTCTGTGGGTAAAGAACAGTGCAATGATCTTCACTATAGACTCTTAACCCAGGAATGAACACCGTGACATTTTACATTCAGACTAGCCTTTAGTGAACAGGAAAATGAAGTAAAGTGGAAACCACAAGAACTCCTCAGATTCTAGTTACTTGGACTGTTAAAGTGCTGTTTATTTAAATGGAAAAGATGATCTTGACATTTCAAAGAAAGGGTCACTTTTTCCTTAGGCTTACGTTCTCAAAACCAAGCTTGTCATTTTAAGAGCTTGACTACTATGATCCAGGTCCCAGGCTGGGTGAAGTGCACTTATGGGAAACTTCAGTTCCCTTCCTAGTACCCTGGGGGTTGAATGGAAGTTACCGATGTTTTCAACAAGGTACGATTTTAATCCTGATTGCCTCCACAAATCACAATTTGCAGCGCAACACCAAAAAGTCATATTCTGGAGATATTTTAAGACTTTCATTAAGTGGTGACAGTTCTATATTCAAAGCTATGTCATGGCTAAACACCGTGATTCCTAAGGCTGTTGAAACAAATGTTTGCATCTCCCAGAGAAACCCAGGTGAAATAGTTTGCAAATAAATGAAAATGAATCTTGTCTCTGTTAGAAAGCACCAATTTTCACTGTGGCTCTAATTTTGTTCATTAGTAAAAAGAACAAAAAGGTAAAAAAAGAAACTCATTTAGCTAAAGGAATAGAAAACCAAAGGTAATGTGAGAAATGTGTGCTGTTTCAGAAAAAATACTATTGAATACACTGTTCAACATCTAAAATAATTCTGGGACAACCACAGTCTTAGTTCTGCTTAGGACACAGGCAAAACAGAGACTCTAGAGACTGGGGTGGGGTAAGCTTCAAATTCAGTTAATTACAATTGGCCCTCTGCAACCGTGGATGATGCATTTTGGATTTAACCGACAGCGAACTGATCCGAGGGGATCTGGGATCTGCAGGATAAGGCACCAGGGGATGCAGACAGCCGACTGTAATTTCAACTCAATTTGATTCCATGAACTTTAACTGACCACCTACTATGTGCCAGGCTTGTGCAAGGCAGTGAACAGTACAGGAATATTCTCCAACTATGATTTTTATGAGTGTCCTGATGGGGTATCTGTTAAACACACACCTGAGGTTATCTGCCTTAATCCCTAGCCTAAGGATTGGTATTAATGTTTCCCTTTTGAAAGGAAATGAGCCCCAAACCACTCAACTTGGTGGAGCCAACTTGGCAGCCAGTCCTGTGGGAGGACTGTAACGCCCCCCTCCCCCTAGAAGAGCAGCCTTTTCCTCCCTCCTTGTCTGGGCAGTCCCTTGTAATGGAATGTGGTACTGAATAAACTGATGTCATAGGTTTAGATCTGTGCACCCTGGGAGTCAACTTTTTAAAAAGAAAGTCTGCGGTTCCTGAATTATTCTGGGCTACAGAGAATAACCTCACTAATGCATATAACTGTTTCTCTTGTATGTTGCTCCAGGATGTATTTTTAAAATTTTTGTGTGTAGCAGAACAGTTAAGTGCAGGGGATTTGATACTGGAAGAATAATTCCCTTCTTGTTCTTGTTTGCATCACCCTGGACAAGTTGTTCAACTTCTCCTAAGCCCCAGTTTCCTCACTGGTAAAATGAGGAGATTACCAAGATCTACCTTGGAAGGCTGTAGAGAGGAGTTACATAAGATGCTGTATTATAATGTTTTATCACAGTGCCTGGAAGGTAGCAGATGTTAGAACATGGAGACTATCATAGTAATTATAACAGTTATAATGCCTAATAAATCCTATGATATCCTTTCATTATTCAATGTATCAGCATATTATTATTATTCGCTAATCAGAGCATCTGGTTCCACACCCAGAGGAAGCTCACTGGAAGTGGAGGACACACCACCACTTGCATTAAGCTCTGGGGTTTCTGAATTGGACCAACCCTGTCCATAAATGCCCCAATACCCAGTGCTCAGCACCCCTCAGCCAGGACCACTACCCGCTGCTGGGAGAGTGAGCACATCCTGATCTGGGTATCAGGACTACTGTCCATTTCTTTTACTGTCTTCTTCTTATATAAAAGACGGATTTTCTTTCTGTATCTACAAGTAGGACTCAGGGTCAGGCCATGTCATATTTGCCCAGAGGTGGCTGAATTAGAACTACACTAAAAGTCTAGTTAATTCCCATCTTTGTGTTAACTCTTTTCTTTAAAGGGAGCTCATTACCCAGGCTAAAAGACTCTCTTTTTTCTGAAGGGAGCTCATTACCTGGGCTGACACTGGGGTCTAGGGAGCAAGAAATAGAGCGGGAGGTTTTCCTGTCTTGCTTCTCATCCTATGTGCGCATGTGCATGCTAGGTTGCTTCAGTTGTGTCCAACTCTTTGTGACCCTACGGACTATAGCCCACCAGGCTCTTCTGTCCGTGGGATTCTCCGGGCAAGAATACTGGAGTGGATTGCTATGTGTTCCTCTGGGGATATTCCCGACCCAGGGATTGAACTCTTATCTCTTTTGACTCCTACATTGGCGGGCAGGTACTTTATCACTAGTGCCACCTGGGAAGCCTACCTAAACCCAATTACAACTGTTTTACAATCAAAGGGAATCTGGAAGCAAGTTCAACTCCTGAGAAGAACTTCCCAGCAGATGAGGCATGAGGCATCCCAGATGGTTTCTGAGGTGCCCTTGTTCAGTCTGGGAGTCCTAGACTCCCCATCACTTAGTTCTGTCTGTGCTTGCCTGATCAACAATTCTGATAAGCTCTCACCTTTAGAGTTTGATCCACCAAGGCACCTGCTCATTTCAAGCTTTACTGTCCCTGGCATCTGGCACAGCGCTGGCACACATCCTTGCTTTCTGGATGGATTAAAGCAGGGGCTGTCTGGGCTGGTAGGTAGCTGAAGTCGGGGGAGGTCGATGGGAAAGTGGAGGCTATACACACTCCATCTTAGGAGGGTATGTGCTTTTCAGTCTCAACTGATTGTCACAATGCAGATGTGCAGGCCAGAGTTGCCAATGCTTCTGCTTCATTGAAGTCCAAAGCTGGAATTCTAGACTTTTACAAAAAAGAGCATCAATTTTCAATACAAAATGCTAATTTAAAATGGTAAAAACACTCTTAGGATGGAAAAAAAATACCTCATTTTTGACCAAAATGTAGTCTGTCATCTAGCTAGTTTTCAGCCTTTAGTTTCAAGAGAGTTGATCAGCAGCTTGTGGGAGGGCAAACTTCAGTCCATGATAGAATCAAAGAATGATCTGCTTTCAGCTCTGCTAAATGGCGCTTCCCTGATGGCTCAGATGGTAAAGAATCTGCCTGCAGTGCAGGAGACCAGGTTTGATCCCTGGGTTAGGAAGATCCCCTAGAGAAGGAAATGGCAACCCACTCGAGCATTCTTGCCTGGAGACTTCCATGGACAGAGGAGACTACAGTCCATGTGGTCACAAAGAGTCAGACACGACTGAGCGACTAACACTTTTACTTTTCACTTCAACCTGCTACATAGTATAAAACATTTAATGATAGGTTTTGAGAGGACACCTGTGCTTAGGATCCCCAGATTTACCAGAGTATTTCTTCTGCATAGCTGAATTGCCTGGGGGTGCCCACTGTGGGCAAAGAACACAGAATCAGGGTCTGGAGGCCCAGGTGCTAGCCCTTGGCTACTGCTAACCTGCTGCTGCCCTGGACAAGCCAAGGAGAGGGCAGGACTGGGGGAGGGAAGTGGGGTGCCCAGGGTGAGACGCTAGATGGCAAGGGCCTCATTCTAGTCCTGACCCTGCTCTCAGCCTCCCCGTGCCTTATCTCAACTGGAAGAGGTCATCCTGGAGACAGTGAAGGTCTTTCCAGAGCCAGCCTATGATAATATCGCTGAACTTCCAAAATTGGTAAGTGACAGAAAGGCGAGCGAGGCATTCAAGACAGCACACACTGGTTATCTAAAGACCTGTCGGATCAATGTGGAATTTGGCCAGTACAAGTGCTTTATCAAGGGCAGACCACTCACTGAAAGTGCCTTCGGGATGCGTTCCTGGCATTTTGGCAACATATCTACCAAACTTCTGATCTGCTACATTTGTCTGGGAGACAATGTCTGAGAACATTTTCTCCCATAATACTATTGAAAAAAATTTAAATATTTGATTAGCTAGGTTGTTTTTTTGTTTCATCTGCCCCCACTCATTTTTTTTTCATTCAATATTTTTTTCTGATTTTTTTTTTTTTATATATATATAAGATGGCATGTAGGGCAGAGAGGAGCCTGGTAAAACTGGTTACATGTCTGGCTGGCGGGGTCTAGAAACCCAAGACTCTGAGTCCCTCCACAAATGATTCCTGACCAGCCAGGGAAATGCCGTCTTGGTGTATGCGACCGTGGTTTACACACACCTTACCCAGAGAAAACCAAGGACATGAGCTGCCAAGTGTACAAACCCGCAGAAATTAACGGTCTATGATTTGGGTAACAGAAGGGTGTCTGAAAGCGAGGTAACAGAAAGTGAGATCTCTCAACTAAGAAACAGAGCAGTGTTGAGGACCAAAATCGATCGGTGACACCCAGAAGTGTGGGTAAGTTGCCTCTGGGACTCAAATAGTAAATCAGTGAAAAAGCAACTTAATTTTTCTCCCCCGTGAAGCTGATTTACCTTTGGCTTTATGGGGACCCATCCCTGGGTAAAGGGGATGACAATCTCACAAGCTGTGGGAGGGTCTGGAGTTCTCCTCAGCAGGACCATGGGGCCCTGAGAGCTCACTGAGACCAGCTTGGGGCCAGCGCAGAGCACCCTGAGGCGCTCGCTGGCCCTGCTTCAGCGGAGCCAACACCCTGAGAGCCTTGGTAACACATATTCTGTGGCTTGCCAGTTAGGCAGTTACTTGGCTTCTCTGAAATAGGTATCCTCTGTGAAAAAGAAGGCGACAGCAAGTTTCCTGGAGGGTGGTGAGAATGCAGAGCGATTACAGATACAAAAGCACTGCTTTAGTGTTGGTCCCGGTGGCTCAGCAGTAAAGAACCCACCTGCCAACACAGGAGGCATGGGCTCAGTCTCTGGGTCAGGAAGATCCCCTGGAGAAGGAAACGGTGACCCACTTTGTACTCTTGCCTGGAGAACCCCATGGACAGAGGAGCCTGGTGGGCTACAGTCGGGCACGACCGAGTGACTACACCACAAGACCAGTAACCGCACAGGGAGCGCCAGCTTCATCCCTCGCCTGAGGAGGCCTTCTCTGGAGTTTTGCCCGTACTATGCTTTCCTTCTCACTCCCTTTTCTGGCTGCCTGAAAAGGAGAGGGTGGTGGCTCTCCTCCTTTGTCTACCATACCCTGCGCTGGACATCCCCCATTGGGCATGAGTCAAAAATGAGGTTGAGGTGGATTTCAGTATCTCCCCAGGGTTGTACAGTTCCTTACTCCTCACCGCTAGGGGTTCCTGCCTAGACTCACCCTTTATGTTCAGTGCAACCAACCTCAGCCTGGATGGAAAGAAGTTTTATGGCATTTCCATCCACAGAAAGGGTGGAATAACAGGGTGATCCTGCACGAGATATTTCACTACTAGTTTTTGTCCCTAAACTTAAGTTAATTTTAAGAGAGATTTATTTGAGGTAATGGGGACTCTTTCCTTACATTATGCTTTATCCTGACTCATGTCAGAGAGAAAACACACATGAAATACTATATTTTGTCTTCTCTTTTTTCCCCACATCACATGTCATGTGGAAACTTCCTTCCCCATTCAGGGATTGAACCCAGGCCCCATGCAGTGCAAGTGCAGGGTCTTAACCACTAGACTGCCAGGGAAGTCTCTATATTTTGTCTTCTTGATTTGCAGACTTTAAAAGCTTTAGATGCTTAGAGGTGACCTTTGTGGAGACAGTGTGTTGTGAATTTCCCTCCCCCTCCCCCTGATGTCTCTGTCTCTCTCTCTGAAGAATTTATTAAGTTAATATATGATGCCCTCACTTAGTTCATATTTATTATTAATACTTTATTGTCAAGTTTCTATTTAGTGCCTAAGTTGTGATTACAGAGAAATATTATAAAATGTCAAGGTGAAGATGAGATTTGGAAGGTCTGGCGGTGGGGCAGGGAGGGTCTTTAAATGGAGATGTCAGCTCCAGCCAATTTCAGTACGGCTCTCCATGAAGATGGGTGGTTCCAAAGATGTGTGCCTCTGCTGGAAATTAAAAACCCATGGAATACCTGATTATGATTAATTTTAACTACTCAGCCATGTGAAGCCAAAGAGAGTGTCTTTAAGACAAAGCTATTGATCTAGCTTTGTTTAGCATTGAGAAGATAAACTAATCAGATCCTGTGAGCTCTTTACAATGATGGGGAGAGAGAACTTTTTTTTCATATTGAGTTTTTAAGCTTCAAGTTGTGGTGTATCTGGATAAAAATATATATGCATTATATACATCATGAATATACTATATATATATAAATATACATACATACATACATACATACATATATATATATATACATATATATATATAAAATCAGAGTAGAGAGGACAGTTCAATTCTGTCCTGGACAGGGGTTTGATGGCAATGAGGGCATGGTGGGGAGAAAGTTAGGGAAGTGGAGGGGACCCAAGGTGACTCAGATAGTAAAGGATCTGCCTGCAATTCAGGAGACCTGGGTTTGACCCCTGGGTTGGGAAGATCCCCTGGAGAAGGGAACGGCACCCCACTCCAGGATTCTTGCCTGGAGAATCCCATGGACAGAGGAGCCTGGTGGGCTGCAGTCCATGGGGTCGCACAGAGCAGACATGGCTGAGTGACTGCTAGAAATCCTATGTAGTATATAGGGCATTTCTTGAAGACAAGGAAACAGAGAGGTAGGATGACCTAGCCAAAGGGTCACCACGTCCAGGGCTCCACGCCCGGGGGTGTCTGACTGTAC
The DNA here is from genome assembly GCA_007570785.1 of Antilocapra americana. Lineage (NCBI taxonomy): Eukaryota > Metazoa > Chordata > Mammalia > Artiodactyla > Antilocapridae > Antilocapra > Antilocapra americana. Next base: position 5,851,672 of record ML664243.1, on the reverse strand, counting down.
GGCCCTTCCCACTCCCCCCGGCAGCATTCCTGGCGAGATGACACCCAGCCAGGTCAAGAGCACCAACGTGTGGACTGTCAGGTCATCACAGCTGTTCTGTGGCAGCTGGCGACTTCCATTTCTTGGTCCCTTCCCAGGGAATTTTCTCATCCTTCTCAAGAAGAAGGTGATACACTCCCAGCAGCCCTTTCTACAGAGGCTTTTTTGCAGTCAAGGAAAATCACACCTACCCTTCTCAGCCCGAGCCTCTTGATAAGAGAAGTCCTGGGTTACTAAGTTTGGGCTGGCATCCTTTCCCAAGCAGACACGTATTTGGTGCTGGTTCCAGGGTCAGAGTTTGGGTGAGGAGAGATCATCCATCTTAGGAATGACAACCTGACCGACCTCCTGGCTGTGGGTCCTGCCTTTTCTGTACCAGGAATTCTCAGCTTTCATCCGATTTCCAGCAGCTTTGCAGCATCAGCATCCCCTTGATTTCCCGTGATTCCTCTTGGAATCACCTTCCTTTCACACAGCGTGGAGAGGATGTCTCCAACCCACTGTTGCTGTCTGCAGGGCCAGGTGAAAAGGAAGGTGGACCTCCCCTTGTGGACCAAGGGATATTTGAATGTACTCATTCATTCATTTGTTTGACATTTATTCATTCTTCTGGAAGTCTGAGATATGTCACCTGGTGACTATGTAATTTTTTTTTTTTAATTTCAGGGGAGTGTATCCTGCCCTTATCATTCTGACTAGAACTGTACCATCAAAATTATTTTTAGAAGCAAGGAATTACAGAAATTGGGAAGGGGAAGTCCCTCCACAATACAGCAACCACCCCCTTCATTTTCCAAACGAGAAAACTGAGGCTCCAAACACAGAAGGCACTTGTCCAAGGTCACACAGCTAATTGAGGGGCCAAGCTGGGGCTGTATTACGAGTCTCCCAACGCAAGTTCTGCTAGGCTTGGTCACCTTCCTCTTCAGGTTTCCCCAAATCAGAGACAGCTGGAAGGGTAGTTTGGGGTGGGGGAGAACAATCAAAAGGTTTTCTTACACAATCCAATTTTAGTCTGAATGACCTGGGGATGACTCCTAGCTGACTCTCCCCCTGGAAATCAGGTTTCCTTAGCTAGACCCATTTGGAAATCCAGAACACAGGAAGACAGCTACATGTTTTTCCTAGACAGGGTACACAGGGTGGTCTTCCAGGGAGGGGTTCATCTCCTCTCATCTTCTCCCTCACCTCCCAGTCCCTGTCACTTTAAGGTTACTGCTTAAAGTTTGGATTTAAACCTGAGATGAGATCCCAGGAGCCACAGCCATGACTGGACTTTACCAGCTGTCTGGCATTCCGCCTGGTTCTGTGCCAAGGTCCCTTTCTGATTCTGGGTGATTCCAGCCTCGACCCCGCAGCGCTAGCCCTTCCTCATCTCCCAGACCTGTAACCTGTCTCTCTAAGCCCACACTCAGATGCTCCCTGAATGCTCTGGCAGGCACTGGGGGTCTACTCCAGCCCATCTGTTTCACCCAGCAACAAATATCATGGGAGCATCAGGGGAGAAAGGACTCAATTGAGACTTAATTAGCAGGAACCCCAGTTTGTGGGAGGTGAGAAATCACACTTTGCTGCCCGCAAACACTTTGACCAAGGTGAGCTGGAGGGATCTCCCAGTTCCCAGTTTTAATAGCACTGCAGCAGAAGACACAGAAATGCATCCACATGGACCCCCGGGCACACACACTCCCCCGTCTCTCCCTCACCCGGACGGACACACACACACACACACACACACACACACACACACACACACACACATGCACACACCAGGGCAGCGATCGCAGAATCAACTCACAGGATCTCCAAGTCACGCAGAGCTCGGAAGGCTCCATCTTCAATGCAGCTGATGTGGTTGTTGTCCAGTTGCCTGTGGAAAAGCAAGGGAAGAGCATGAAGGGCTGAGCCAGGGCCGTGCCGAGAGCCAGGCGGCCGGCCGGGCGTCCCCGGTCCCTGAGCGCCGGTCCCTCCACCCTCGCGGGCTCTGCTGGCCCCGCCAGGAGCTCGTGCAGAGCCAGCCTGTCTGCCACGCTGCTGTCTCTCCTCTCTGACTGTCTGAGGGAACTACACAGACAGCGCACCAAAGGCTGTCAGGTCTCAGTAAATATTAATTGCGCATTTTTTTTTTTAGGCAGAAGGGAGTAATTTCATTACATTAGGGCATCCAATCCATTACGAGCTCTTACCGTCATGTCACTGAAACAATTTCATTAAGCTAAAGGCCTGTAAATCATTGGAGGTCACTGCTCTGCCCTCGGTGACCTCCCAGAGTGCTTTCTTCCCCCTCGCTCCCTCTCCCTGTCTCCCTTTTACTGGAAGTTGCAGTCTTCCGCTCTGACACAGTGCTAAATCTTTAGGCTTTATCTGCCCAAGAGCAGTGAGGGTGCATGGGGAATATACCAATTCCAAATTAGACTCAACTAATCTAATTTTATAGTCTTTTTATTATTCTAAGCACCAAATGTCTGTGGTGGTTTGATGCCTCCGTGCTTTGTTATGGGGCCCATCTGGTAGGTCATTCTATTGAAGCAGTCTCTGACTAAATACAGATTCCCTCAAACTGCACCAAGCAGCATCGACAGTAAAGAAACTCAATGATGGAAGTGTTCCTGATGGGGGGAAAAAGGACTATCGTTATCGCTTTAAAGATCTACCACTTAAATTTAAACTGGGGAGAATTAAATGCACCTATTTGGGGACTTTTTTTCTTATTTCCCTTTCCATCTTTTGAGCACGAAAATCCTGTCTTTTAAAAAGACGCCTTGACTGATATACATTCCAGTTGGGGGCTAAGGTTATTCTAGTTGAGCGATAACAAATAGATACCACTATCTCAAATCAAAATATGCCTGATGTGTAAGTCAGGAGATTGATCACAACCACACCTCAACTTAAATATCATCTATTATATATATTTAAAAAACTCATTTAATTAAAAACGATTTTATGCAGAAAACAGTGATTATCACCAGACTGTCTTAAATTCTGTGAGTGCAACACACCACGGTCTTTGGAGGAGGAGCAGTACAAAGAGGTACGGCTGTGGTGGCGAACTCCTGTCTAGACTCCTTTTTCTTTCTTTTGTCTCAGACAGAATCAGTCCTCTCAGGTGGAGCGGAGCTTTCTCCGGCTGCTGGATTTTTCACCTGAAACTTGAGTTTCTCTTGCGCCAAGACAACTCTCTGCAGAAGATATGCCAGAGCTGCCTTTAGTAGCCCTCTTGGAGTTTTTTATATTCTGCTGAAGGAAGGTGGAATTACAATTAAAATCCTGTTATCACTGAAAAAAATATATAGATGCAGGATTGCATAAATGCGCATGAATGAAATATGTACAATCAGTATGGAGTACATCAGAGCAGACGGGCTCTGCTGAGGTCCCGTGGGGAACGGAATCAGCTCAGAGGATGCTCACAATACAACACACTAGATTTAGAAGGAAAGAAGCAGCAAGAAATGGGGGTCTCAAGAAGCAGAACCACTCCGTAAGTTGATGAATTCCACATCTAGCGTTCAAAGTCCTTGCTGACGCCAACTCATGCGTTATCTCTGAGTAGTTCCTGCTGCCCTAGGTTCTTTCTGAGCCTTTCTTAGCCAGAGTTTGGAGAGTGGCCGTTTTGTAGATTTCCCATAAGTGCGGGAGCCACTGATTCCCCACAGAAGTTCTGTTAAGGCGGTCTAGTACTACTGTCCAACTTCTAGATTTACCGTCTGTTTAAGGGCCGACGAATCAACAGCTCCTGCCCTGCGCCAAGGCCACCAAACCTTACCAAGCAGAAATGCAGCGCAGCTGGCACTTGGCTCCAAGAAACTGTCCAATGAACATGCTGAATTCGGCAAAAACGGGGCCATCCACCTAAGCGGAGAAGTCTCTAAATCATCAGATTGGGAAGCCTGGGGTAGTGTAGAGAGATGGCAGTTTGTGGCGCACTGCTTTGTGTGGCCATATTAGAGAGGTCCTGGCTATTCGAATATTGTTTATTTGCTGGGTTTTGAATGCGTGCTCTATTTCGTTTCTTTACGAGAGTGCCAGAAACCAACCGGTATACTCTAAATGTACAGGATTTTACATGGAAAGAACATAACGTTCGGTGGAGGAAAGAACTCATAGAAAGAAGAGAGAGAAAAAAAGAAGTGGTTGAATGAAATGAGAAAGGGTAGAGGGAAAGGATTTGTGCAAAAGATTTTAAAAATCCACTACTCAGTCTCCTGTCGGGGTTCTGCCACTTAGGGTATAGAGCAGTGGCGACCAGGAGCTGCTGCGAGGGCCCTGCTCATTTTAAGGCTAAAAGCAGAGATGTCTAGTACGCTACCAATTACGTGCTGTTTAAATAGTTTTCAGCGGGTGGCACAAGTTGACACCTTGCTGTGCATTAGTAATGGGGAAAACTGAACTTGAATATAAGCATCGGTGTGGGTGTATTTTATAGAGTGTTTTGGAATCCACGAAATGTATCAAAATTTAAAATATTTATGCTGAAATGTGCTTTTTGAGAAGACATTTATTATAATCTAGATTGTCTCCTTTCATTCTAGTCACAGATAAACAGTATCCCCACCTTGGTAGTAAAGAGCTCTTCCCAAGATGTATTGTTCATTTTGGAAGTCTACGGGGTAAAGGCCTGCGAGGGTCTTGTCAGGGAAATGTAAACCTGAGTTATTCACTTCCCAGCAATCACATCTGCATGGCACTGAGCCTCAGAGTGTTCATGATACGCTCATTAATTATCTGCAATCAATTCTTATATTTCCTGCAAATAAGCTAGGTCCCTAAACCAAAGTAAATACACACTGGGTTCTGACAAGGTTTCATTTTCTTTCTAAATTACATCTCACACACACACAACTTAGTCCTGAAGAACAGGAGAAGGGAGGTGAAATTAACGCAAATGTAGCATCTTTCTGTGGGTATTGGGAGAGAAGTGAAATTAGGCACACAGAGACCTTCCAGAGCTAAGGACAAAACATCTGACTTAGCAGTTTGCTTCCAGGGGTGGACAGAGGCTGCCGACATGTGTTCTAAGCTTTCTGGTCAAAGGTCCATATCATGCCTTTGAAGACTCATTCAAAGATCCTCTGAAGAACAAATCAAAAATCACACCATCCCCTGCACACACCATTTACTCAAGAAGCAGGTGCAAAAGAAACTTCGGAAATGGGAGCACTAAGAACTTGGCTGTCTGAAAGTACCTGGTAGCTCTCTTTTTATTTTGCCTTGGCAATAAGAAGTGTGTCTCATCCTGCTATGAATCCTGACTTCTTGCCACACAAAATAACCGACCCCAGTGCCCAGCTTAGTGCCAGGGACTCCACAGCCAGTCACCTATGCTTGTAGAATGAGCCCTTCCAGTGCCACTGTGGCAGGGCTGAACTCAAAAATATATGGACAAAAGCTCTGATGCTAAACAGTACAAGCCACACTGTTCTGGCTTGGTCCTATGGCCCCATCACTACCAGTAACGAGGGAGAGGTCCCTCCATGAGCACATGGTGAGAGGCGGCCTTTTGCCACACACCTCTCTACTAGCGAGCCTTTGGGGAGTCTGCTTGGAACGAAGGGAGCTTTCCACAGGTGCAAGTGAAGATGAGGGGCAGGAAGGCAGCGGATGGAGGTGGCTTTTACTGTCCTCTCCTTTATGTAATTTACACTCTCCCACCTGTGAATCAGGCAAGAAGCCCCTAAACGTTCATGATATTAAATTAACTGCTCTAATTTCCCTGGGCAGCTCCAATTTCGGCAAACAATGTGAGTTGCTAACATGATACCAAAGTCTGTTTAGAAAGGAATCTTCAGACAAGAACTAAATGTAGACACCCCAAGAAGAGCTTTCTAACTACTGTATTTTTATACTCTGAGAATATACACAAGTCAGAAAGGAAAGTCAGCGTGAGTGAGGACTTAATCTCCACAAACAGCAGACAGGGAGAGTGGGCTTTTGTAAGAATTCCCATTTGTAAGCATAGTATTATCCCAATTCATCTCTTTTGACTGCAATTTCAAATTTCATAATTGAAGCAGGATGGAAAATATTTTGTGGCTCAAAAATGAAAAGAAGCATATCTAAATCCTTTTAAAAGGGTTTTAAAAAAACTGATTACAATTTTGAGCCATCTACCTATCTCTCAACCACCACCATCACACAACAAGAAAAGAAAGAAAATTTCATGATATCAATGATACATTTGAGACACTGTGAGGAATACCTTGAAAGTAGAAATCTCCAGAAACAGGTTTTTGAGAGCTGGAAGAAAATAATTCCCAACTAGTTATCTAGACATAGTGTCTACCCTCTATACACCAGAGTATCCCTACCCAGATGTTCACTTCTCATCCAGATGTTCTGGGGGACCCAGCATCTCAGCCCGGGGATGGTTAAACAGCCTCAGGGTGCTGCCAGTCCGGGCCTCAAATCCAGCTGCAGTGCTTTGATCGAGGACTGCAGCTAGAGTTGCTGCAGTCCTTCTGAAGCTAAACGGGAAAAGTAGCTGAAGTTTAGCACCCTCTGCAGTTAAACAGTTTGGCAATTTCCAAGCAAAACTATCTACATGAAATGCGTGAAATAAAGAAATGGAAGGACTTCTGCACGAAATTCGCAAGGGAAGCCTAATAAGAAATTCAAAGCAAGTCCGTGGTCTCGGAATCCAGCTAATGAACCTATAGTTAAAGATCCTATTGGAGCAACTGAGTATTAGTAGATGTTCACACTGTATTAGGGGCTGGGATAGAGACTGAAGTGTGGGGTACCCTTTGAAAGTATCTGTTAGGTTAACCTGTGGAGTTCACATTTCAGCTATCTTGAAATGTATAAGAGAATCCTAAAACCTAAACTAACTTACATTTTTTAGATGAAATAGATATGCGCCAATATATACATATTCAAAGTGTATTTCTTTTTCTATACCAAGGAGAAATAGGATTTTGCAACTATGAAAAAAAAAAAAACCTGGGGAAACCCCTGTTTTCTTAAAACAATCCAGAAGACAAAACATGAAGTAGCTTTGACTGGCTATTCTTTTTCTCCCCATCATCCAACTGTCCTTTAAGAAGAAAACAAGAAATCTAGTCGCATTTCTGAAGGTTATTTTATATGACAGTTTAACATTCTAAAAAAATCATTATTGAAAAACAAATTATAGAAGTATTTGTCTTCTGCTGGCTAGGGTCTTCAAAAGAGAAAAAAACGAAGCTCAAGGTTATTTTAACTGGCAAAAGGAAAAAAAATTCCTTCAAAAGAAATGCAGACACTTCATATAAGTGAACACTGGTCATGCTCTGAAGGCAAATCCAACACTTGATCCGAGCCACAGTCTGCTAATGAAGTGTCCCTGCCTCTCATCATTAAGAAGCTACTGTAATTCTGCATTAAAACAACAGCTCAAATGAGCAAAAAGAGGTGTATCTATTACTTTGCACATTTTGTACACTTGTCCACAAGACCCAAGAATACATGCATATAGATTTGTTTACTGATCTATGAATTATTTATGTATCCACAGAGATTCCTATATATAGAACTGACAACTTTACACCTATTTTTCCTACATAATAATTACACGTACTATCTCCCTATTATATACATGTAAATGCAAAAGTATATTATAAAACAGGTAAAGTAAGTGGTATTGACCTCTGAAATTCAATGTGCCTGCATCAGTCATATTTACAGAGTAATTTAGATAATTAGGTGATTGTCAGCATTCCCAAACTTCAATCAACCAAACCCACTTTGCAAAGGACAGAGTTTTAGGTAATTAAGCTCTCTGATCAGAACATTCTGCCTAGAATGTAGTTAAAAACTGAAGCATGAATCTGTTTTGCCAAGGATCGTTATGCATACTTTGCCACATGGCTAGCATAATACCTTTTATTTAGTATATATCATATTGATGTTTGACATATGCAACTTCTCAGCAGGAGAATAACTGCATCCACTCCAGTAGATGCTCCCGAACACAAGCTCTGCAATAATGCAAACACAGATGATGGATTAGCACACAAGCAGCAGTCCAGACCTTGGAGAATAAAGGCGTGTTTTACACATCGCTGGAAAATATCAATAACTCCACTTCTGTGTTTACACAGTTTCCGGTTTGTTGGGGATTTGGCAAATGAATTTGTGCAGAAAAATGTAGGGGGGGATGGTGATTAGAAATCCCTGCAAATTAATTTAGCAGGAAGGATGGTTGTCGGGAAGACGCTGAACTCTCATTTATTTTGGACAAGTTTCAGAAACAAATTTCTGGCTTTTCTAGATAAATAAAACAATAACAAAAACCACACAGACAAAGGACAAATCAAACGAAGATGCCCCCTATTCACAATGAGAGAATTTTTCTTTCTAAGCAACTTTTAGAGCAAGGGACCGAGGAAGTTTGGCTGTTGTTGGTAAAACGTGCTCTTCTGTTTTGAGGCATGCTTCAAATCCAGCCTTTCTGATGTCATCCTGATATGAAGACTAAAGAACCTGAGAGCTAGGATGTCCAACTTAACAATGTTTGCCCGGAACTTCCCCTGTTTAAGTATGGAAAGTTCTGAAACCATCCTAGGAAACTCTTCTGTCCCAGGCACTTTATTAAACCTCTGGTGTTGACTCTGCTGGAAACATTTATTCTCAGCGCCAGTTTACTTAAATCTTATAATGTCTGTTGTTTCACAAACTCAGCTTTCAGTTACATCAACTATAAAAGTCTCCTCACTGCAGCTACTGTAAAAATGGCCTGCTCCTTTAAACACTCCTGCAACTAGGCTGATGGGAGCCCTCAAAGTGGCTGAAACATTCAAATGTGATTCTTAACTTTGCTCATCGGGAATTATTGATAAAATTTCTTTGTAAGAAGCATCCTTGCTGATGTCATGAATACTCAGAGGCCAAACAAATAAAAGGCTGTCTCCATAGTGATGGGGGCAGGTTTGTGGTTTCCTTAGCTACACTCTTAAGTGATAACCATCTGGGGTTCTTCCCTGGCAGAGGGGAAAGGGAGTGAGAACCTGGAAAGATGGAATGTGCTTTTGCTAACAGGCCTGAGAGTTATCTACCACATCTCTGTGTTTGATTTCTATTTTAAATCAACCAGTTCAAACTGTAGTGAGTTTTTAAATTTTTTTTTTTTCATCCTTGTGGGGGTTTTGGAAATTATCCCTTTGGACTCTAGAGATAAACTATTTCAGCCATGAGAATACGACCCATAAGTGCAGCCTGAGCAAGAGAATTTCTTCTTAGCCTGAAGCGGCTGCAGGCATCGGAGCCCAGACAGCATGCTGGTTTTCACTCAAATACGAAAGTGCTAAGCAGCACTACTCTGGGCTGAAGTTGAGGATCTCTTGGCCTGCATCACGGGAGGGCAGGGGTAGCTTCCTAAGATTTCAAAAAGATCTTAGTTTCCCTTTAAAAAAATCACATAGATTGCTCATGTAGAAATTAAAAAAACTTTCTTGAATTTACTCACCTTTCCAACTCATACTAACTACTAACTTATGGGAACTCTCAATATTTGCCATGTATCTTTTTCATAAAGTGGAAGACTAGGGCTCCTATAGATTTCTGGCATGTGAATGAGGAGAGTCACACTGGCCCCAGGGCCTTGAGTTTCAAGGGTTTGGGTTTGTCTGGGACTTGCCACTCCTTTCTTCTGTCCTGTTTTTTCCTCTTGGGATGGGACCATCTGTCCTCTACCTGTTCCAGCATTGTGTTTTGGAAGCAGATATATATTTGATTTCGCAGGTTCACATCTTTTGCCTCAGAATGACTGAATAGCTCGAGTCCCACCCATATCTGATTTAGGTAATATTTAGAGGAGACTCTAGACCCCAGTTCAATTCCTGGGCCAGGAAGATCCACTGGAGAAGGGATTGGCTACCCACTCCAGTATTCTTGGGCTCCCCTGGTGGCTCAGCTGGTAAACAATCCACCTGCAGTGCGGGAGACCTGGGTTCGATCCCTGGGTTGGGAAGATCCCCTGCAGAAGGGAATACCCACTCCAGTATTCTGGCCTGGAGAATTCTATGGACTGTATCATCCATGGGGTCACGAAGAGTTGGACACAACTGAATGACTTTCACTTTCACTGGACTTCAGACTTATAAGTTGAGGCTGGACTGAGTATGGATCTACTGGGATGGAATGAATGTATTTGGCATGTGAGAAGGATATGAATTTGGAGGGATTAGGGGCAGAATATTATAGACATATGAATGTGTCCTCCCGCCAAATTCATATGTTGAGGCTTATCCCCCAAAGAGACTAGGAGGAAGAATCTTTGAGAAGTGATGAGGACATGAAGGCAGACCCCTCATGGATGGGATACACATCTTTATAAAAGAAGCCCTAGCACGCTTTCTTGCCCCTTCCATTGTGTGACCTTATACCAAAAAGACAGCTATTTAGGAAGCAGGCCCCCAGCACACACAGAATCTGCTGGCACCTTGATTTGGGACTTATCAGCCTGCAGAACTGTGAGAAACACACTTCTGCTATTTATAAGCCACCCAGTTTATGACATTTTTGTTACAGGAGCCTGAACAGACTATGCACCGTCCATGCACCCAAGTCTCAACTTCCTCTTCTGTAAAATGGAGATAACATTTAACCTGAAAGGAAACTTCGAGTATGAAAATGATGAAATGTATGCACTCTGAAAATGTGGCCTTGCTTAATTTTCTTTGCTTTGAAATAAATAATATTAAATATAAGAATTTGACTTACATAACTCTAAAGGCTCTTTCAGCTCTGAAGATGTTCAGCCTGAGGTCAATTTCTTATGAGATTTTTAAAGAAAAAGTTCCTGCTCATCTTACTCAGATCCTGCTGTGATTTGAGCTTATCTCTTTATCCCTTCTTCCATCCCAGACCAAAGAATCTATTATTGAGATATTCAATATATTCTTTCTGGACTGAGGGCAGCAGTTCAGACTCACATGCTCTTTGTACTTCTTCAGCTGATATGAGATTGAAATACAAGACACCATCAAAATCCTGCCTGGAAGACAACAGAAAATTTTCTTTCACCAGGACAATGATATCCATACGTACAACTCCCATAGGCATGAACCACTATAATTACAAAATGTAACTCTATTTTTTTTTGCAGCCAATAAACAATCAACTAATGTCTGGAGCACCTAAACCAGTGAAATCCATACCATCATCTATGGGGTATCACTTCCTCATCTTAACATTCCTTAATCTGTGCACAAATGTTGAACAACTCCCTGTGGCGTATGCTGTAAACTGTTACAACAACAAAATAACCACAATAATTGTTGCACAGAGTACATATTCCCATTTATTAGGCGTTAAGTATTGGGCTGAGCATCTTCAATATGTTCCCTAAGCTGGGTCTTACAACATCAGTACTCCAATTTCACAGAAGAGGCAACGAAGGCTTCAAGAGTTCCATCTCTAAGCTTGGCTTTGAATCCAGATCAGTCTATGACTGAGGCAATGCTGCTCCTTTGTACATGGCCCAAACTCCTGAGCATGGCACTGCCACCTCCTCTGCACTCCATAGAAGAGTACCATGTGCTCACTCATGCTGGTCCTTTCACTCTCCTCTGTTTGGGAAGTTCCTTCCTCTCCATCAAGGCCCTCCTCAAAGCTCACATCTTCTATGAACCCCTTCTGTGCAAACTCAGCCAGAATGAGCCACTCCTTCCAAAACCTATGAAATCACTTATTTCAGATCAGTAGGACTAGCTGTAAACACAGAAGGAAGCCAAGGTTCAGAGAGGTTATGGAGCATTTTCAAGGCCACTCAGCTAATGCATTAAAGAGTCAGGTTCATACCTGTCTTCTTGTCTGGGAGCCTTAGGTTGCATCCTACATGGTATGCTACCTCTCTCTGACTTTTGGTGTGGAGGGATAGGGAGCCTGTTATGACTTAACTCACTCATCTTTGCATAGAAAGAAGCTGGTGAGAAATGCCAAGGTTGGTCTCAGCATGTCACTGGGTCCCAGTTGCTTTCACTGGCTTGCAAGCATTCTGACCCAGAAGATGGTAGCTGAGGGCAGTACAGTCCCCTCACCTCCCCTGTGTGTGACTGAATTAGATTACCTGGGGTTCCCAGGCCAATTGACTTTTAGCAGCATTGGGGAAAGCAGGTTGATTTTAGCTCCAGTTTCTGGGTATAATGGGGAGGGACCTCCACCCTAAGGAGACTGCCACCATTCCAGGTCACCTACTGAGGCGGACGGGCAGCCTCCTGACCAGGCTGGGACAGTTTAGAGCTTCTCGAGCAAGGGTGGGGCCAGAGAAACCGCTCTCCTTGCTCCAGGCAAGTGGCCAATTGCACAGATTTTAATCAGTCTTTCTTGGGCCTGACCGTCCCCAGTGGGATGCAGGCTTGTCTTCTAAAGGTACACAAGCCACAGGTCCTGAGACAACTGGGTAGCCCTCACCAGGTCGTGTACTCAGATGTCCGGGGTCAGTGGCCATTAGCAAGGCATCACTCAAAGGTATCTTTGTGGCAGCAGAAGCCAATTAAAATGTGTCTTGTAAGCTCAGTGTAAGGGGATATCAAGGTCTGTGTAATTAACTGCTGAAAAAAGGGGCATCAAAACTCAGCAACATGGGCAGTGCTGATAACTACGTTCAATTCAGCAAATGCACAGAACTGAAATACTCTAGGAAAAGGCCAGCTTCTTTTTCTAAACTAGGACTTGTAATGAATAATGGATGCCTGGATTCACTGGCAACAGGAGAGCGGGGGCAGGGTCTGTCTTGCTCACAATTGCACCTTCTTCACAGCACCTGGCACATAGGAAGCGCTTGGTACAAAACCCTAGGGGGTCACAATGAGATACTGCCTTGCACCCAGTAGGATAACTAGACTCAAAAAAGATGGAAAGCAAGTGCTGGCAAGGATGTGGAGAAATGGGGACCCTCCTACATGGCTAGAGGGAATGTAAAATGGAACAGCCACTCTGAAAGACAGTCTGACGGTTTCTCAAAAGTTTAAACATAGAATTACCCAATGATCCAGCAACTCTACTCTGAAGGATATACTTAAAAGAACAGAAAACAGTGCTCAAACAAAAATTTGTACACAAATGTTCATAGGACTATTCGTAATAGCCCAAAGGTAGAAACAATTCAAGCACAGCCAATGGACGAATGAAGAAACGAACTGTGATACATCCATACAATGGAATATTATTTGGTCATTAAAAAGGAATGAATCCTGATACATGCTACAACATGATGAACCTTGAAAACAAAGGGCCAGACAAAAAAAGACACATGTTGTATGATTCCATTTTTGTGAAATATCCAGAACCTGTAATCTACAGAAACAGAAAACAGATGAACAGTTTCTAGAGACTGGGGGTAAGGGAGGAATGGGCAGTGGCTGCTTAATGGGTATAGGGTTTCCTTTTGGGGGGATAAAAATGCTTTAGATCAAAATGATGGCTGTACAACATTGTGGGTGTACTAAATGCCACTGAACTGCATACTTTAAGATGCTGAATTCTATGTTATATGAATTTCACATTTAAAAAAATTGAAAAGAGGACCTTTATGAGAGCACCCCATTGTGAGAATAATTCCCCTGTGAAAACATCACAAAGAAAGGCAGGGAAACCTAGGACCAGGCCTTACATTAGGCACAATCAGGCAGGAAGCCCAGTTCGGCCTGATGTGGAGAAAAAGCATCTTGGCATCTGCAGAGCAATGAGAAAGACGGAAAGAAACAAGTGTGTGTGTGGGGGGGGGGGGGGGGGGGGGGTTGGGGAACTATTTGCAGCAAATTTTAAAACTCTTTCTCCTGGCTGGCTTTGGGTACACTGCCAGTCAGTCACTCTACACTTAGGAAAAAATAGAATTGGTTTAAGCAAGAGAATGAGGATCCTAAACTTGATGGAAAGGGGCAAAATCACCTTCTCTATTCTCAAGGCAAATATAAAATGTTGGGTTTGCCACTATTTTGTATTTTCCACACCACTGCTCTCTCCTCTCTGTGGGTAGCCAGCATAGATAACTCGGTAGATTGTGTTTGCATTTCAGAAGCCGAGTTCCTCACTTTCTTTTCACCCTTCTTAGGGCTGGTTCTCTGGGTTCCCTCTCTGAGAAGGCTGGAAAGGAGGCCTTGGCTTTCCTTCAAGGCGGAGAGAATAGCACCTCTCACTAGAAACCCTTCCCTGTCTGGGCGTCTGGTCTGTGTGGGCTGTGGGAGCCCCCAGGTGAGTTTCGTGGGCAGAGTAAGGGTGGAGGCCAGGTGACAATGGTGAGTCATCTTCCTGCCTGCCAGGCTCCAAATTCCCACAGGACTCTGGGCAGCCACACTGGTCTCACTGAGCTGGATAAATCCAAAAAAATCTGGGTTAGAAAGAAGAGGCCAGAAAAACAAAAGAGAGAAAGGGCCGGAAGCCAGAGGGGTCCTTGTGAGATGGTTCCCACCTAGGTACTTAGGTGACAGCCAGGTCAACCAACAAGTGTCCGTGTCCAGAGCCAGTCTCTGACTTTCTGTTTGGCTACTTCCATCTAGCTGGCCATACCCAGTCTGATGGCTCAGCAATGTAGGAGCCTCAGGAGATGCAGTGTCAATCCCTGGGTCAGGAAGATCCCCTGGAGGAGGGTATGGCAACCCACTCCAGTATTCCTGCCTCGGAAACCCCACGGATAGAGGAGCCTGGTGGGTTACCATCCACGGGGTTGCAAAGAGTTGGACACGACTGAGTGACTAAACACACACACAGCCTCACAGAGGTTTCTAATTCCTCTCCTGATTCCAGGGAAAAGAAATAAGGGCATGGCTCTCACTTCAAAGCTAAGGTTAAGAAACACTGCACTGGGTGGGGTGAGGTGGAGCACACAGATTTGCTTTTCCTCATTTGCCAGTAGTACAGTTTTATCTAAGACACTGTGGTTTAGTGGGGAAAATAAAAACAATTCGCTTGGGAAGCAGATGACAAGGATCTCTGACCTTGCTGAGTCGTGGTCTAACTTCTCTAGGCTAAAATTTCCCTGTCAGTCAAAGACATAAAATAGATGATTTCTATGCACCCCTCGTGAGCAGACATTCAGGGCGGCAGAATATTATTCCAGCCTCTGGATGCTCACATGAGGACTTCCTTATTTTGTTGTTATACTATCCAAGGAGTGCGATTTGATTTTAATGCAGTATGTCGACAATGCAAATAAGAGTTTCTTCTTGTCTGGAACAGTTAAGACAGGAAACTTTCAAAGCACTGGAGATCTGAACAGTAGGTTGGGGGAAAAAATACAAATATGAATGAATCGTGGTATCAACTTCTTCCAAACTGCTCATCGGACCCCACCAAGCTCAGACGCCCTTACCAGTGCCTATGGGGTAGAGATTTGTGGAGCACTTTGCAGATAAGACAAGTCCAGCTCTTTCAGGCTTCTGGATGCTTCTGGGGTTAGCAGTAAGGGGTTAGGCTCCTTTTGCTTCATTTCCTCAAAGTGTACCCTTTTAGAAACAGTGTTTCTTCCCATTAGTCACAGAGGTGATTTTTGTTGTTGTTGTTTAAAAAAAATTTTTTTTTTTTTTAATGTAGACCATTTGTAAGGTCTCTATTCAGTTTTGTTACAATATTACTTCTGTTTTATGTTCTGGTTTTTTGGCTGCCAGACAGGTGGGACCTTAGGTCCCCCAACCAAGGATTGAACCCGCTGCACCCTCTGCATTGGAAGGTGGAGTCCTAACTACTGGGTCGCCAGGGAAGTCCCAGAAATGACTTTTGAAAAGCACTGAATAATTTCTCAGTGGCATCAGAAAACGAAGGCTAGCCACCCACATCTCACAGGGGACGGACACAATGCGGAACACAGCCTCTGGAAGCAGAAGGGAGAAAACCACCCCGGGGTGATACTCTCAAGCTGAGTAGATTTATCGAGAAGCTGCTGGGAGGAGCCAGGGCAGAGAACCAGCCTTCTAGGGTTTTCCCAGGACTTGTCAGTAAAGTACATTAACAGTGGGAATCCTTGCCCCCAGAAACAAACTTGGGACTGACACTGCTCTTTCTGGCAAGCTCACTCTATTTTTATATGCCAGCTAAATGTTAGTTCCCTCACAGCCCTTGAAATTCGGACCTGAGGGGAAACATGCTCACTTCCAGGTCAAAGGGCTGTTTTTTCAGCCTCTCACCCTTTCCCTGTGGAGCACGCCGGCCTCCGCGTTCGAAGTCCGGGAAGCAGCGCATCACGCCTCGGGCGCCCGGAGCGCTGAGCTCCCGCCGCTGCCGCTGGCCTCGGAGCCGGAGCCTGCCAGGCACAAACGCAGGAGCCTGTGTCTTCTTCTGTCGCCCAAGTTCTTCAATTCTGTTTTCCCCTTAAGAAATTCGTTTTCAAATTCACCATCCCAGGTTTCGACGTCCCATCCTGGGTTCTGAACATCCGGTCCCTGGCGCCCACATCCTCAGCAGAGGACACAGCACACTTTCTCCCCAGTATTCTGGTTCCTTTACCCCCGGCCAGACTGGATGCAGGGGTTCGAGATATGTGTGAACTGCAGAAGGGGGGGGTGACCCCTGCCACAAACGAGTCTCCTCTAAACAGAGGGCAAGTGAGACTGGAGGTGGGGTGAACCCAGCGGTCCTGCCACAATGAAGGATGCCATCTCTCAGGACTTGAAAACAGAGGAGTCGGAACCCATCTGATAGAGGAGAGGGCTGGGTAGGGTTACTCAGAGCTAACATTTCCTTTGTCTGTGATGGAGAGCTACTTCAGAACTATTTCCTGCCCCGAGCTTTCCTTCGGTCAGCATTGAGGGGGAAACGGGGTGGAGGGATGGGGTCTATTTCGGTCATGATGTTCTATTCGGACCCCTCCAAGAAGAGTGCAGGACTAGAATGCGTCTGTACAAAAGGTTTGCATTAACTGTAATGAAGCAAATGACAAAATCAATAAAGCAGGAATTGTGCGGCTGTCATAAAGATGATGTAAATCCAGGGTTCACGATGGTTATGAAGCTATTTAGAATTGTAATTAAAACCAGCACCATTTTTTTCCAAGATAAAAGCCCCTTTGACAACCATAAATGCAAGCTACAGGAAATTTTCAACAAATATATTCAAAATTAATGTATGGCACAAAGATGGCATAAATTAACGGAGGATAATCCATAAGCCCAGGTCTCGGAATGTAAGAGCACTGAGTAAAGAGATTTCGATTTTGCATTTGGTTTTCAAGCAATGTGGTTTTCAATTTTAATCAAGTTAAAGCTTGACAGAGCACTTAGAGTCTCTGAATGAATGGCATATTTCTGACAACTACTTTTCAATGAGACTGAAAATGCTGTCTGTGTATTTGTACAACTTGTGATCTGACAGCATTTGCTATTTTATGCATCCCACATATTTCAGAAGAGACTCTAAGATGTGGGGGTATGTGTAGGAGGAGATGACCTTCTTGTTTCATTCGGGAGCGGGAGTGGGATGAAGTGGGGGAGGCATAGGACGGGATGCCCAGTCTTTTGGTACTAATGAGCTATCTTCCTTGGAGTTTCTTTTGAACCCTGATTATAAACTGTGACACTGAGATTTCTTGGGAAACATCCACCTACCTCCCTATCCATTCACCTGACTTCAGAGCATCATTGTTTGCTTTTAGGTCGGGAACAATATTCCCTACTATGGCCTTCAGCCTGATGAAGGAGATTCTAGCCATCTGTAGAGTCACTGAATATCAGTGTTGGGAGAGATCTCAGAGATCATCAGGTCCAAGTCTGTCATTTTTAACAGAAGAGGAAAGTGAGGATAAGAGAGAGAAGGAGTTACTTAAAATGTAGGATAGCTTTAGGCAGTGTACTCAGGACCTGATCAAGAATCCCTCAGGTCACACTATTTGGAGCAGAAGGAGTGACATATGCTAAGCCATTGAAAAACTAAGACAGAAAATGATGATTAAATTGTATTGTCAAGTCTGAAGTGCCACTAGAATTCAGATATGCTTGATTCTTTCAATCTATTTGGGGCTTCAAGTGTGGTAAGGAGGTGGTTGGGGGAGACAGTAAGTAGGAACTGAGGAATCCTAGTGATTGAGGGGTGTATTCATGTTCTTCATTTTTTCTGTATTTTATAATGACTTGACATCTTAAGGGGTCTTGATGACTTTAGGGAGAGGCTGCCCATCCCAGAGCTAGTTAATTCCTTCAGATAATAAACAATCATCAGTGAGCCCATCTTTCACATACAAACCAATGGTTCTGAGTCCATATCCCCAAGCAGCTCCTTTACCTAATTCTCACACACTGAGCCAGTATTGGTATGTTAGTTGCTCAGCCACGTTGGACTCCTTGTGACCCCCTGAACTGTAGCCCACCAGGCTCTTCTGTCCATGGTCTTCTCCAGGCAAGGATACTGGAGTGGGTTGCCACTCCCTTCTGCAGGGCATCTTCCCAACCTGTGGATCAAACAGTATTTCCCCTCCCTAAATCACCTGGGACCTGGCACCAGGCTAACAGGATAGCCCCTTTGCCCCAAGGCCTGAAATTATTCAGACTAGCTGATCCCAAGCTGTTTAACCTCGTCCTGCTTGGCTTTCCCGGGAATCCTCAATACAGTCTGTGATCCTCCCCTCTTACTTCTGCCTCCCACTCTGCTGCCTCCTGGTGAGGCCCTGTGTGGCACAGTGCACCTCACATTTCTAGGAGAACTCTGAGGAACGATGAATTTTTCTTTCAATGGCATTGACCTCCCTGTGCCGTCACTCAGTCTCCTTTATAAATTAAGACCAGACATAGGTTCAAGGGACCCAGGTTTGCGTCACAACTCAGGTGCACTCTCTGAATGATCCTAGACAAGTTTAATCGCATTTAAAAATATTTTGGTTTTATTGGAGTCTAGTTGATTTACAGTGCTGTGTAGTCTCAGGTGTACTGCAAAATGACCCAGTTATACACATACAAATATATTCATCCTGCTTTAGATTCTTTTCTCATATAGGTTATCACAGAATACTGAGTAGACTTCCCTGTGCTATACAGTATGTCTTTGTTGGTTATCTACCTTATATACATAGTATAATGACTGTATTTTTAAAAGGAGAAGTGTGGACTGTATTTTCTTCAAGTCCTTTCTCGCTTCGTAAGTCTGTGACTCTAAGTACAGCCACCTGAATTCCAAGTCCTTTGTTCAACAGGCAGCGAGGCGGGCAAAGCTAGCCAAATCACTTAGTATAAAAGCACAGCTCATGCTTGTCTCAGTAGGACAATGGGTAAAGAAAAGAATTCATTTTAGGAACTCTAATTGCATTAAGGAGCTGATTCTAGCAAATAGTCTTGGATTGATACTCTACTCTGATGCCTCGTCCCCTGTGGCGGATAATCCAGCAGAGAGGCGTACATCCACAACTCGATTATACTGGCTGGCAGCAGGTCCCCAAACTGCACAAGGGCCGTCTTAATTGCAGGGAAGGTGCTCATTTGGGGAAGCTGCTTCACAATGGACCCAAAA
This sequence comes from Antilocapra americana, assembly GCA_007570785.1. Lineage (NCBI taxonomy): Eukaryota > Metazoa > Chordata > Mammalia > Artiodactyla > Antilocapridae > Antilocapra > Antilocapra americana. Next base: position 5,832,223 of record ML664243.1, on the reverse strand, counting down.
GAAAGCCGAAGGCCAGCCTTCACTTCAAAATGACCCGAGAAGTGTAAAGAGGCCCCAGGGAAGTTTGATTCCAACCATTCAACCTCTGGGACATGCACTAAGAAAACCCCTCAAAATTCAAAGCAGTAACTCCTTGCTTGGGAACCTTGGGGTTTCTGTGTCTAGGGCAAAGATGGGCCTTTGTTTTTTAACAGTAGCACCAGGAGCTGTAGTGAGAGTATCACTTAATGGGCTTCAGGAGATAAAACTCGGAGAGATGGGCCTTCTTTTTTGAGAAAGAATAAAGCAGGACCGTTTCTAAAGTAGAGTTAAAGTTTAGAATCTTGGCTTTGTGCTCTATGTATTTTCTCTGTAGCTGGGTAAGGCAGACTCAGAGTCAAAGGGATCTCTTGGGATATCTGAAGTAAGGCATGGGCAGTAAAGGCAGATTAAAGGAAATGGGGGCAGGGAGAGCCTGCTTGAGGGAATTTTGGGAAAACCCCTTTTACTTGGACCCCTGTGAAATGTCTTAAATTTTGAGTGCAAAAAACTCCAAAAACTGATGATAGTTAATTGGGGTTTTATTGTCTGGCAGAGTTGTCTTACACTATTATGCTGGGCTGAATCACCAGCACCCAGCCACACCCTCCTTCCCATTCATTTCTCCCTTGTCCATAACTCCTGAAGATCATCTAACAGAAAGCAGGCTTTTATCTTCTTCATTGTCCGGCTTGGGTAACAGTGTGTGCCGGGGACGAAGGAAAAAAGTGCCACACAGGGAACATCCATGTCACGAGCCCCAAAGTGTTCACAGGCCCAAATTAAATGCAGGCTGTTCACAGCAGCACAAAGTCTGTTTTGCCTGACAACTGAGTAACAACTCAATATCTGCATCTTCCCAATGAACCAATGCACTGGTTGATCTCAGTGACCATACAGAGCACTCTGTGAATTTGGGTGTGGAGGCTTATTTGAGAAGGACTCAAGCCAACATCTGCAGGTTTGTGAGCTGAATGTGCTTAAGCAGACAAAAACGATATTCAGCCAGTGATCTAACTGACATTTTACTTGGGCAAGAAAACTGAGGCTGGCCCAACGGCAGGCAAATTCATTTTCCAAAGGTCATGGGGTTGGCTGCTGGTGGTTCGTTGTTGAAAGATATCTCAGGGCTGGTCAAGGCCACAATCAGAGATGCCTGTGGAATACAAATAATTCCTCTCATTCAAAACTGGCAGCCAGGACCATGGGTCAATGTGGCTGTACTTATGCAAATAGTAATGATCACAGTTTCCAGTTACGGAGGGTCAGCGATGACAGAGACAGGCAGCCTGGAGCATGACCAGCTCAGAGTTCTTGTGAGTTCTTGTTCAGGAAAATACACTCTGCTATCTTGTCCCAGAGAATCGAGTGAAATGGAAGTACTCCCATTCTTTGGGCTGAGATCAGATGGTTTTCGTTAAGGCACAGAAATATTTTTGATATGTAAATATATGTGCAAGATAAAGGAAAGTTCAGAGAGCCTCAAAGAGTCCAGAGAAAAAAGCAACACCCTCTCCTGGCCCCTCCCCTCCAGTTCTGTACCTTGTAGCAGTTACTTTTAGAGTTTTCTAAAAATTTGTCCCCAGAGATTTCACATATCTAAGTCTGTGAGAACAAATAGAAGCATGGTGGTTGAGTCACTAGATCGTGTTTGACCCTTGAGACCTCATGGACTGTAGCCTGCCAGGCTCCTCTGTCCATGGGGTTCCTCAGGCGAGAATACTGGAGTGGGTTGCCATTTCCTTCTCCAAAATAGAAGCATAGTGTCTTAAAAAGCACAAATGGCAAAAAAAAACTGCACTGATCTTCCTGCATCTTGTGTTCTCATGAATAAGCTTTGGCTGCTGTCCTATATCATACAGAAAGATCAGTCTCCAACAGATGAATGAATAAAGAAGATGTGGTGTATGTATACATATATGTACAATGGAATATTACTCAGTCACAAAAAAGAATGAAGTCATGCCATTTGTAGCATTATGGATGGGCCTAGAGATGATCATACTAAGTGAGGTAAGCCAGACAAAGACAAATATGATTCTATCACTTATATGGGGAACCTAAAACACAAGTGACAAACGACACAGTGAACTTATTTACCAAATAGAGACAGACTTGTGTGCATGCGTGCTACACTGCTTCAGTTGTGTCTGACTCTTTTGCAACCCTATGGACTGTAGCCCTCCAGACTCCTTACAGACATAGAAAACAAATTTATGGTTACCAAAGGGGGAAGGGGTGGGGGAGGGAGAAATTAGGAATTTGGGATGAACAGATACACGCTGCTATATAAAGCAGATAAACAACATGGACCTACTGGGTAGCATTGGGAACTATACCCAGTGTCTTGTTATAACCTATAAGGAAGAGAATCTGAAAAAGAATATGTATATTCTTATATATACATAGACATATAATTGAATCACTTTGTTGTATACCTGAAACACCATAATCAACTCTACTTGACAAAAATTAAAAATTCATTTCCTAAATTACAGGAGCACTTTTTAAGTGTTTAATAGCCATACACGGCTAGCAGCTACCATTATTCTGTGCTAATATAAAACATTTCTGTAATTACATACCATTCCATTGGATAGTATAGGTCTAGAGAATCACAAGAAACAGCAGTAGGAACATTAGATTAAATCAGCCCGGAAGCTTGCCATACCTCTAGACTTCCAGATATGTGAACCGATAAATGCCATTGTTGTTCAAGCCGATTTGAACTTAGTCTTCAGTTACTTCAAGCTGGAAGCATCCTACCTGACTAGACAATTAAGCTGTTTAAATATTAAAAATTAAGACATTTTATGTACCAAATAAAACTGTGACTCTCTCATATGACAACTCCCATCATTCTGTTTGGGTCTTAAAAAAATTTTCATTAAAATATAGTTGATTGTGTTATATTAATTACTGCTATATAGCAAAGTGATTGTTTTATACAAACACACACACACACACACACACACACACACACACACACACACATATATATGTAAATTCTTTCTAAAATATTCTTTCCATCATGGTTCATCATATGTCTGGCCCTTTGGTAAGCACTAAAAGTTTTGGTCAATTAATAAAGGAATGATTACATAAATTAAAAAATCAGTCTCATTGCTCTTAACTACCCTTTAATAGTCCAGTGAATTACACAGCATGATTTATTTAACTACAGCCCTACTAAAAGGTTTTTGGGTGGCTTCTGAGACATTTTCTATACAAATGATGTTGACCTATAAATCTTTTGGGGACTTGCATAAGTTTACCTTTAAAATAAATTCATAAAATTTAAACAGATGGATTGAGGAGGGTGTGTATTTTCGGTTTTGATAGTTGCTATCAGATTGCTTGTTGGGGGGATTATTCCAAGTGACGCTCTCACCATCAGTGAGAGTACCACCCACACCTTTGCCAGCTCAGTGTCCTGTGAGCCCCTACCACGTACTCAAGGAGTCTCTAATCACATCTAAAAACCCTGGGAAGAAGTTGGATGCACAGGCCTGGCATTAAACGATCACGGCTGAAATACATTGATTAGGGCCTTCTCCACCTTCCGTGATCTTCCTAAAACAGTGCAAGCAGGGCAGCTTTCCTCTGCTCTGGTCTTTGTTGCTGTCACTTTAAGTAATGTTGTTCACTGTAGAAATATTAAAAGTCAGACAAAGCTAAAAAAATAAAGCCATTCAGGTATGTACTCAAGAGAAATGACAATGTAAGTGAATGTTCATGCACCTTGGTTCTCAATAACCAAAGCTCGGAAACAATCCTAGGGCCCAGCAACAGGGGACTGGATAAACATGCTGTCAGATATCCATACAGTGGAGTATTACTTAGTAATCAAAACTGATAGACAACACAGGATGAATTTCAAAGTATTATGCCTAGTGAAAGAACCTAGATACACAACACACTGTGAGAGTCCATTTATATGAGCTAGTTGTAGAGATAAAACTACACAGAATGATAGACAACAGACCGAGTGGTTGCTAAGTTTGAGGCGGGGGAGGCAGCTGAGGCTACAGAGACACAAAGCACGCTGTGAGTGGTGGTTCCATTACAATGTACTTGTTAAGATGCACTGAACCGTGGAGTTTAAACGGGTGTATTTTTTGTTACTATTTTTTTTTATTGACACATAGTTGATTGTATTCAAACATTTTTGTAAACTTTTCATTTGCAGTTATTACAATATATTTGCTTTATTCCCCTGGTTGTACAACATATCCTTGAGCCTATCTTACACCCAAAAGTTTAGACTTTTCATGCTTCCACCCCTATATTGCGCCCATCTTGTCACTGGTAACCACTGGTTTGTTCTCTGCCAGTCTGCTTCTTTTTTGTTATATTCACTAGTTTGTTGTACCTTTTAGATTCCATATACAAGTGGCATCATACAATATTTGTCCTTTTCTGAGCTACTTCACTTAGCATAATGCCTCCCAAGTCCATCCTTGCAAATGGAAAATTTTCATTCTTTTTATGGCTGAACAGTATTCCATTGTGTGTGTGTGTGTGTTTGTGTTGTACATATATACACACTGAATACATACACACAGATATATATACACATATGTGTACACTGTACACATACACACACACACACACAGTGTGACTGCTGGAGGGCAAAAGCACCGGGGTGGGCCGCCGTGCCCTCCTGCAGGGACCCTCCCGACCCAGGAATGGAACGCACGTCTCTTTCGCCTCCCGTGCTACCTCCTGGGCCCTTTACCACTAGTGCCGCCCGGGAAGTCTACACACACACACAGCCCACATCTTGACCATTCATCTGCTGATGGGCAATGAGGCTTCTTCCATATCCTGGCCACTGTAAGCAATGCTGCCAAGAACATTGGCATGCATGTATCTTTTCAAATTAGTGTCTTTGTTTTTTGGATATATACCCAGGAGCAGAACTGCGGGGTCATATGGTAGCTCCGTTTTTAGTGTTTTGAGAAACCTCCATACTGTTTTCCATGCTGGTTGCATGAATTTACATTCCCACCAACAGTTTAGGAGGGTTCCCTTTTCTCTACATCCTCACCAACATTTGTTATTTGTGTTCTTTTTGATAATAGTCTAAAATGGGTGCATTTTGATAAAATAGCCTCTTGAAATATGTCTTTCTTACTTTACTTCCCATGCAAATATATACATATATAAAACTATAATCACACTTTTTAAAATGTATCTTCTATTTTATTTTTTTAATTAAATGGGGACATATATGCCTTGGTAATCTGATTTAAAAAAAATAAACTTTATGATATATTGGCTGGATTCTTTACTAGTTTAATTCCTCATCTCAAACAGAAATAAGTAGTCAATTTCACCTTCCCACCCAGCCCAGCATTAGGCAAAAATCATCCTGGCAAAGTAACCAAGCTTGAGGAAGCAGGACAAATTTCAACATCTCCTGTATGAGATGCCTTTGTCCTTCTCCCTACACGAGGTGTGGACTAAACTGGCCTCTGGCAGATGGCAGCCCTCGTACCGCCCACGGGGGTCGGGTTCATGGTGCAGCGCAGTCAGCAGAAACCAAAAGCTAGGCCAGACTTCTCCATAGCTGGTAGGATGTTCATAGCGAGAAACTGAAAAAGGTTCCAAAGAAAACCAGAGATCCTTCACCCTCCACTATTTGGGGAAACAAAAGTCTCAAAGGAACTGAAAGGGAGGCTTTGTTCTCCAGCTTTGCTCCAGAGGAGGCTCTCCCAGGTCCTCCAGTGAACACTCCAATGCAACCTCAGGATAGGGAAACTCCTCCAACCACAGCCTTCCAATAAGTTGGCAAATTAAGGACAACAAAGGCTGAGGCATTGGACACAAAGGGAGTCAATACAAGCCACAATCTCAGCCTCTGTCATCCTCAAGGCACAAAGAGAAAGTCCAACAGCTCAACAGAGACTTGCCTAGCATTGTGTGTGGGTAGGTACCCCCCTTCTTTTACTCCTCCATAGGCTTCTAACCATCGCTTTAATGTGGATGGATTTCCCACAGTTGTTTTAAGTATAGTTAACAGTTTGAGTTACATTAACATAGGTTCAAATTTCAGCAACACTGTGTGATCTTGGCAAACTACCTTCCCAACCTTGCTGAGTGTACATTTGTTCATCTTTAAAAGAAGGATACCCCCACCAATCCCATTGGATTGTTATAATAAGTCAATGAGATAATAATAATTAACATTTGAAGTGCTTGCTCTGTGTGCTCACTGCTTTACAAGTGCGAAAGTGTTCTTTCACTCAGTCATATCTGATTCTTTGCAACCCCATGGACAGTAGCTGCCAGGCTCCTCTGTCCATGGAAATTTCCAGGCAAGAATACTGGAGTGGATTGCCATTCCCTTCTCCAGGGGATCTTTCTGACCCAAGGATGCAACCTGGGTCTCCCACATTGCAGGCAGATTTTTTACTATCTGAGCCACCAAGGAAGCCCCACTACTTTACAAACATTACCTGATTTAAGTATTACCTGCAGTCTCCATGAAAGATGAACAAGTTTGAGAAGTTACCCACTTGATCAGGACAGCAGGGAGAGCTGGGACTCAGACCCAGATTTCTTTTACTTCAGTGCAAAACCTTATTCAGCACGTCAGTGGCTCTCAAACATACTGAATTAGTTGAAGAGTGAATTAAAAATTTAGATTCTTGGGCCTTGACTGGAAACTGATTCACTCGGTCATTAATAGGGCTCAGGAATCTGCTTTCTTAATAAGGTTAGGAGATTTAGAAGCAGGTGGTTTTCAAACCACACTTGGAAACCTTGCACATGGCTATATTGAAACAATATAATTATTACCTTACAATGATTCCTTAAAAACAAAAGGAGAGACATTCCAGGGTGGGTCAGCACTAGAGGAAGGAAAGGGACTATAGGATTTGTGAGTTCTGGTCATTTCTCAAAGAACATGCGATCAATGACAGGGTCAGGATGGCATGGGAGATGGAAGGGGCACAGAGATAGATGTGCATGAATTGAGTAAACAGTCTATCTAAATAAATAACCGTGACTCAAGCTAAAGAATGCGCTGGTCCCACGAGATCTGGAGGCTTTGGGATGCTTCAGTGACGATGACCGCTGGACTGTGACTTTGAAAGAAGCAGAGCAAAGGCATTCACTTCAGGAACGGGCCAGGGAGATGCACTGATGCAGCAAACCCACTTCCTGGCAGAGCATAGGGTTTGGCCTCAAACGTGATGGGAGGTGGCCGAAGGGGAGATTTAAGTTCGGAGTCAGGGCTCTGCTTAGTGCAATGAGCAACAGTCCATGCAGTATGGTGTCAGGAGTTTATGCCCCACATTTGTCCCTCTTTAGCTTAATTGTCACCACCAGAGTCCCTCTTTCACGGGCCTTGAAGACAGGTGGATTTTAACTGGTTTGAGAAATTATGGCAGCACGACCGGCCAGCACATTAGCAAGGATTTGATTACTAAAACACGGGGCTTCAGGACAAACCACCAGAACCTTCTGCGTGCTTCCAGGCCTGTGGCCAGCTCACCGCTGGTGGGGGGAGGGAAACTTAAGCCTATGGTTGAATCTGACCCACTGATGGTGTGCTCTGCCCTGCTCAGGGTGGACGCTCAGCGTTTAGAAAAGGTTTTGTGTTTAGATGCCAACATTCCAGAATCAGATGATTTCACACAGAAATCTAAATTTCTTGCTTCTTTCAGAAAACTGAAAAGCAATTCTTAATTCCGGGCCTCTGTGCATCCGCTGGAGAGGACCAGCTTAGATGAAGCCCACGTTCTCCAGGGAGCAGGTTCCCACCCCCTCCTGCTGTTTCTTACACAGAACTCAGACTGCGTTCAACTGTCCTTTGTCAATTCATGGGGTCTAAGTTTATAATCCCTTATTGAAGGGTTTTATCTTGAACATACTGGATCAGAGAAAATCCCCAAGCCCACCAACTCACACCGCTAAAACCTTCCCTTCTCTTCCAACCCTGCAGGCCAATAACACAACTGTGAAGTAATCTCTTTGCGTCCATGAAAGTGGAAGGATGCGCGGGGGTTAGGGTTCACAATATTAATATGTACTAAGCATCTGCTTTGTGCCACGCTCTACCTTAAATCCTTTCCACTCATAATGTCATTCAACTTTTACATGAAAATGTGTGCCTGGTGGACCAATGGCTAAGACTCTGTGCTCCCAAGGCAGGGGTTTGATCCACAGCCAGGAAACTAGATTCCACGTGCTATGACTAAAGACTGTGGATAGTACAACAAGGACCGAAGATCCTGCGCGCCGCAACTAATATTTGACACATTCAAATGAATAAATATTTTAACAATGTATGGCTGGGTTAAGAGTTACTCATCTTCATTTGGTTAAGAAGGGGATGGAGGCGCAGGGAGCAGCAGCAGTGCCCAACCAGCAAAGCACAAAGAGGAAACCCCAGCAATTTTACCAGAGAGTAGGAACTTTCCAGGGTAACTCTTACTTTAAGACGGCTCGACACAGCAATGGGATCCTCTGGAAGCCAGTAATTAGGACTCGTGAAGCGAGCCTGCTGGGGACCGCAGGGCACATGCCCCACGAAAGAGGGAAGCCGCAGTTCAGCTCCAGCCTATTGTTGTCAGACAGGGCTGAGTATTACATGATTTTTCCAGAGAAGCTGGAAATACAGATTTTTTTTTTTTAAAAATGCACACAAAAGGAAATGCAGTCTATCTGGATACGGGATTTGGGCCACAGCTTTTAATCTTCATGCATAGTGGTTACAGGATCTAGACTTAAACTGTCTGGGTTCAAATCCCAGCTAAGCCACTTACTGTCAGCATGTGACTGTGGCTGAAGTCCTCCCCTGTACTTCAGGTACATCATCTGTGAACCAGTGACAGTGATCCTAAAGTTGTCATAAGGTTTAAATGGGATCAGTTCAGTCCAGTCGCTCAGTCATGTCCAACTCTTCGAGACCCCATGAACCACAGCACACCAGGTCTCCCTGTCCATCACCAACTCCCGGAACTTACTCAAACTCATCTCCATTGAGTCGGTGATGCCATCCAACCATCTCATCCTCCGTCGTCCCTTTCTCCTCCCACCTCCAATCTTTCCCAGCATCAGGGTCTTTTCAAATGAGTCAGCTCTTCACATCAGGTGGCCAAAGAATTGGAGTTTCAGCTACAACATCAGTCCTTCCAATGAACACCCAGGACTGATCTCCTTTAGGATGGACTGGTTGGATCTCCTTATTGTCCGAGGGACTCTCAAGAGTCTTCTCCAATACCGCACTTCAAAAGCATCAATTCTTCGGTGCTCAGCTTTCTTTATAGTCCAACTCTCACATCCATACATGACTACTGGAAAAACTATAGCCTTGACTAGATGGATCTTTGTTGAAGAGTAATGTCTCTGTTTTTTAATATGCTGTCTAGAAAGTTCGTAGCTTTTCTTCCAAGGAGTAAGTATCTTTTAATTTCATGGCTGTAGTCACCATTTGCAGTGATTTTGGAGCCCAAGAAAATAAAGTCTGTCACTATTTCCACTGTTTCCCCATCTATTTGCCATGAAGTGATGGGACCAGATGCCATGATCTTAAGTTTTCTGAATGGTGACCATTAAACCAACTCTTTCACTCTCCTCTTTCACTTTCAGCAAGAGGCTCTTTAGTTCTTCTTCACTTTCTGCCATAAGGGTGCTGTTATCTGCGTATCTGAGATTATTGATATTTCTCCCTGCAATCTTGATTCCAGCTTGTGCTTCACCCAGCACAGCGTTTCTCATGATGTACTCTGCATATAAGTTAAATAAGCAGGGTGACAATATACAGCTTTGTTGTACTCCTTTTCCTATTTGGAACCAGTCTGTTGTTCCATATCCAGTTCTAACTGTTGCTTCCTGGCCTGCATACAGATTTCTCAAGAGGCAGATCAGGTGGTCTGGTATTCCCATCTCTTGAAGAATTTTTCACAGTTTGCTCTGATCCACACAGTCAAAGGCTTTGGTATAGTCAATAAAGCAGAAATAGATGTTTTTCTGGAACTCTCTTGCTTTTTCAATGATCCAGGGGATGTTGGCAATTTGATCTCTGGTTCCTCTACCTTTTCTAAAACCAGCTTGAACATCTGGAAGTTCACAGTTCACGTATCGTTGAAGCCTGGCTTGGAGAATTTTGAGCATTATTTACTAGTGTGTGAGATGAGTACAATTGTGCCGTAGTTTGAGCATTCTTTGGCATTGCCTTTCTTTGGGATTGGAATGAAAACTGACCTTTCCAGTCCTGTGGCCACTGCAAGTTTTCCAAATTTTCTGGGGTATTGAGTGCAGCACTTTTACAGCATCATCTTTTAGGCTTTGAAATAGCTCAACTGGAATTCCATCACCTTTGCTAGCTTTGTTCATAGTGATGCTTTCTAAGGCCCACTTGACTTCACATTCCAGAATGTCTGGCTCTAGGTGAGTGATCACAGCATTGTGATTATCTGGGTCATGAAGAGCTTTTTTGTACAGTTCTTCTGTGTATTCTTGCCACCTCTTCTTAATATCTTCTGCTTCTGTTAGGTCCCTACTATTTCTGTCCTTTATTGAGCCCATCTTTGCATGAAACGTTCCCTTGGTATCTCTAATTTTTCTGAAGAGATCTCAAGTCTTTCCCATTCTATTGTTTTTCTCTATTGCTTTGCACTGATCACTGAGGAAGGCTTTTTTTTTTTTTTTAATCTCTCCTCATTAGTCTTTGGAACTCTGCATTCAGATGGGAATATCTTTCCTTTTCTCCTTTGCTTTTTGCTTCTCTTCTTTTCAGAGCTGTTTGTAAGGCCTCCTGAGACAGCCATTTTGCTTTTTTGCATTCCTTTTCCTTGGGGATGGTCTTGATCCCTGTCTTCTGTACAATGTCACAAACCTCTGTCCATAGTTCATCAGGCACTCTGTCTATCAGATCTAGTCCCTTAAGTCTATTTCTCACTTCCATTGTATAATCATGATTTAGGTCATATCTGAATGGTCTAGTGGTTTTCCCTACTTTCTTCAAATTAAGTATGAATTTGCCAATAAGGAGTTCATGATCTGAACCACAATCAGCTCCCAGTCTTGTTTTTACTGACTATATAGAGCTTCTCCATCTTTGGCTGCAAAGAATATAATCAACCTGATTTTGGTGTTGACCACCTGGTGATGTCCATGTGTAGAGCCTTCTCTCATGTTGTTGGAAGAGGGTGTTTGCTATGACCAGTGCGTTCTCTTGGCAAAACTCTACTAGCCTTTGCCCTGCTTCATTCTGTACCCCAAGGTCATATTTGCCTGTTACTCCAGGTGTTTCTTGATTTCCTACTTTTGCATTCCAGTCCCCTATAATGAAAAGGACATCTTTTTTGGGTGTTATTTCTAGAAGGTCTTTTAGGTCTTCATAGAACTGGTCAGCTTCAGCTTCTTCAGCATTACTGGGCATAGACTTGGATTACTGTGATACTGAATGGTTTGCCTTGGAAACAAACAGAGATCATTCTGTTGTTTTTGAGATTGCAGCCAAGTACTGCATTTTGGGACCCTTTTGTTGACTATGATGGCCACTCTAGTTCTTCTAAGGGACTCCTGCCCACAGTAGTAGATATAATTGTCATCTGAGTTAAATTCACCCATTCCAGTCCATTTTAATTTGCTGATTCCTAAAATATTGACATTCACTTGTGCCATCTCCTGTTTGACCACTTCCAATTTGCCTTGATTCATGGACCTAACATTTCAGGTTCCTATGCAATATTGCTCTTTACAGCATCAGACCTTGCTTCCATCACCAGTCACATCCCAACTGGGTGTTGTTTTTGCTTTGACTACGTCTTTTCATTCTTTCTGGAGTTATTTCTCCACTGATCTCCAGTAGCGCATTGGGCACTTACCAACCTGGGGAGTTCAGCTTTCAGCATCCTATCTTTTTGCCTTTTCATGCTGTTCATGGGGTTCTCAAGGCAAGAATACTGAAGTGGTTTGCCATTCCCTTCTCCCATGGACCACGTTTTGTCAGACCTCTCCACCATGATGGTGTCTGGTACATGGTCAGGGCTCGATAAGAACTCATTACCTACTAAGAAGAATATGTATCTGCTCAGAGTTACTCCTTCTTTCTTGAGAAAACTTCTGTTTATTCTGGGTGTGGGAAAGAGGTTCAGGGGGATGGAGAAGCCTGGTGGGCTATAGTCCATGGGTAGCTAAGGGTTGGACACGACTGAGCAACTTCACTTTCACTTTTCACTTTCATGCATTGGAGAAGGAAATGGTAACCCACTCCAGCGTTCTTGCCTGGAGAATCCCAGGGATGGTGGAGCCTGGTGGGCTGCTGTCTATGGGGTCACACAGAGTCTCGGACACAACTGAAGCAACTTAACAGCAGCAGCAGGAGCATTTTGGGTAGTCTGGGCTTTAGAGGGATTTCAGCACAAATACTCCATGACTGCCCCCAAGAAATGCTATTGCCTCTAAGAGCAGAAAAAGAAGCTCAAATTTCCATAATAAAATGCTAATTAGCTGTAAAATTCCAGAACTGCTCCTGGACCATGTGCCATGGAATCCAGGACTTACATACCGGAACTTCCTCGTTTGGCTAAGGTAGTCTTCCTGGCACACCTAGTACTCGAGAGCCAGTCATAGGCATTTAGAAGAATTCAGGTTTGCCCCTTGTGCTTGGAGACTGGTTATAGAGAGATTTAAAGGAGGGTGTGAACAATGGCAAATAATAGCTGTCGTTTTAAATGGACACATTGTAAGACACTGTCCATTTACAGAGCAGAATGCCAGTGGCAGGCAAGGGAGTGCTCTACTCAGGCATGGCAGGGCCGTGCATATGGATTTGTCAGTTTCAAGACAAGGTGCTCTGAAACATCAGCTCCTATAGCAAAGCACTAGAACCGCAAGCAGTGTCAAGGCTATCTCAGGCTCTGAATACCACCGGACCCAGACTCTGCACAAACAACCTCGTTATCTACCCAACAAATAATTTTTGAGCACTGTGGCTGACAAGTCTTCCCCATTGAGTTGGTAAGAAGTCCCTTTCCTGAACCAGCCATTTCTTTGAGACACAAAGCATCATCTGGTGCAGCGAGCAGAGAGCCAGGTGGTGCAGGACAGTTGGCTGAACTCAGACCTGCTGCAGAGATCCCTAACCAGCCTTAAGGATGTTGGAAAGATTCTAGAGCCCCTCAGCCTCATTCCAGAAAATATCTCTCAGTCAACATCTAACTTCCTCTTTTCCTTTTCTCTGAAGGTGAGCCCAGCCCAGACTTCAACCTTAATATCCAAATTCTGGGCATTAAGACCCATTGTCAACCTGACTCCTCTTTCCTGCTGCCCTTCACCAAAGCCTGGCTTCTTGACTGCTCCTGAATTCTGTCTTGAGAACAATAAAGCTTTGCTCCTCTCTGATAGAAAGTGGTCTTAAAGAATCATCACACTAAACAATCTGACCTAAAAAGACTGTCTGTCTAGCCCCAGTGATTTTTTAAGTCTTTTTTAGTTAAAAAAAAAAAAGGACTCTTCATTCCACCAAAGTCTCTTTATGAACCTTACTGTCTAAAAGAGACAATTTTAAACATTATCATTATTGGAAAACTACTTTTTATTTGTGGGCTCTTGGAGCACTAGAGTTTCTCAAAACACACACTGAAATCCACTGATCATAATGTGTCAATGACCTATTTTAACAAATGTGAAAACTGAGACCAAGAGGTTAAGTGGCACCCTGAAGGTAGTGTTAGTATTGGTTTCCTATTGCTGCCAGAACAAATTACCTCAAATTTAGCGGTATACAACAAACAAAACAAATGTATTTTCTTAGCATTCTGGAGGTCAGAAGTTCTAGATCAGTTTCACTGGGCACATGTCAAGGCATAAGCAAGGCTATATTCCTTCTGCAGGTTTTAGGGGACAGTCTGTTTCCCTGCACCCTCCAGGATGATTAGGTGGATCCACATTCCTTGTGGGGCTTGTGGGATTAGGTGGGCTTCCCTCCTGGCTCAGCTGGTAAAGAATCTGCCTGCAGTGCCGGAGACTTGGGTTTGATCCCTGGGTTGGGAAGATCCCCTGGAGAAGGGAAAAACTACTCACCCCAGTATTCTGGCCTGGAGAATTCCATGGACGGTATAGACCATGGGGTCGCAAGGAGTCAGACACGACTGAGCGACTTTCACTTCACATTCCTTTCCCCACATGGTCTCTTCTCCCTCTGCTTCCAGCTCATGTCTTCCTTCTTTTAAAGAACCTTCTGATTACACCAGGCCTACTGAAAAGCTGACTCAGTGGAAAAGATCCTGATGCTGGGAAAGACTGAAGCCAAAAGGAGAAGGGGGCTGCTGAGGATGAGATGGTTAGATGGCAATGACCGACTCAATGGACATGAATTTGAGCAAACTCTGGGGGACAGTCGAGGACAGAGAAGCTGGTGGGGACACAAAGAGCTGGATACAACCTAGTGACTAAACAAATTGAAATAATTCAGGATAACTTATCTATCTCAACATCCTTAATTTCATCACATCTGCAAAATCCCTTTTGCTGATAGGGTACATGGTCACATATTTCAGGGAATAGGATGTGCACCTTTGTGGGGGTGGGGGGGTCATTATTCAGCCTATCTCAAATAGGCAGCAGTTAACAGCAGAGCTGTGACTAACCCCAGAATTCCTGGGCTCTTGATGGGAATCTATTTCTTCATGGGAAATAGATGGGGAAACAGTGGGAAAAGTGTCAGACTTTATTTTTGGGGGCTCCAAAATCACTGCAGATGGTGACTGCAGCCATGAAATCAAAAGATGCCTACTCCTTGGAAGGAAAGTTATGGCCAACGTGGATAGCATATTGAAAAGCAGAGACATTACTTTGCCAACAAAGGTTTGCTAGTCAAGGCTATGGTTTTTCCAGTAGTCATGTATGGATGTGAGAGCTGGACAGTGAAAAAGGCTGAGTGCCGAAGAATTGATGCTTTTGAACTGTGGTGTTGGAGAAGACTCTTGAGAGTCCCTTGGATGGCAAGGAGATCCAAGAAGTCCATCCTAAAGGAGATCAGTCCTCAGTGTTATTGGAAGGACTGATGTTGAAGCTGAAACTTCAATACTTTGGCCACCTCATGCGAAGAGTTGACTCATTGGAAAAGATCCTGATGCTGGGAAGGATTGGGGGTAGGAGGAGAAGGGGAAGACAGAGGATGAGATGGCTGGATGGTACCACCGACTTGATGGACATGGGTTTGGGTAGACTCCGGGAGTTGGTGACGGAGGGGAGGCGTGGCTTGCTGTGGTTCATGGGGTGGCAAAGAGTCAGACACGACTGAGCGACTGAACTGAACTGAACTGATGGGGCCTGGGGGAGGGAATGGGGTGAGGAAGATACATCTTTTTATCTGAACTGTCTTGGTCCTGGACATAAACCTGGTCACAAGCCATAAACCAGAACAGGACAGCCCCACTGGAACAAAGAAGAGAAGGTGTGATGAAGTTAAAATTTTCAGAGTTAGTGTTACTTAGGGAACAGAATATCATAAATATGAGCTTTGTTTCTGGGTTTGTAGGCTCCTCTGTCCATGGAATTCTCCAGGCAAGAACACTTGAGTGGGTTGCCATTCCCTTTTCCAGGAAATCTTTCAGACCCAAGAATTGAACCCAAGTCTCCTGCATTGCAGGCAGATTCTTTATCATCTGAGCCACCAGGGAAGTCCCATGTATTTATCTAGGAAGGGAAGATTTAGTGTGTTAGATGTGATAATCTGAGCCAAATTAACTCTGAGAGATGGAATAAGGGCAGAAGTATTATTAATCTTTATAGCAATACCATGATGAGAGCAATATTATTTCCACTTAACATATGGGGAAACTGAGGCTAAGAAAGAGATAATTTGCTTAAGATCACATAGGTGATAAAAGTCATTGTTTGATTCCAGGCAGTCTGAACACTTGGCCATCTAAACATCCTCAGAGTTGATGCGGCTTATACTGAGACCCAGGCATGGGCAGCTTCTTTGAATCAAAGATCTTCTCTGAAGGAGAGGAAACTGCTATCTTCCTGCCTTAGGCTGTGAGGCTTTTCTTGCTGGTTTGCTCTGTGACAAAAAAAGATGCTTCATGTTGTTGACGCTGAAAAACTGAATAAACATAAGCTACTGTGAAGGGCTATGAAAGGTGAAGGCATTCACCTGTACATTTAAAAGCTCACCCTTCTCTGCTGGGCAGAATAGAAGGAGGAATGAACAGGTGGAGCACGGGAAATTTCCAGGGCAGTGAAACTCTTCTGTGTGTTACTACCGTGGTGGATACCAGTCATTACACATTTGCCCAAACCCACCGAGTGAGCCTGCAGTGAAATACGGCGCTTAGTTAAAATGTTCAGTATCTGTTCAGCAACTGTAACAAATGCTCCACACACGAATGCAAGGTGAAACTGTGTGAGGTGGCAGGCAGGGGGCACATGGGAACTCTACTTCCCACTCAATTCTTCCATGAACCTAAAGCTGCTCCTCAAAAATAAATTAAATCTTTTTCTACTAATTAAAAAAAAGGACTCATACTTTTAGACAATCTCAACAGTCTTCTTAGAAATATTTGCCCAATGATGACCATCACAGCTTACTCCTGCCTGGGGTCTTGGCTGGTGTTGGAAACCACAAATGCTCTTCCAGGCTCCCCACTGATCTGTACCTGCTGTTTCCTACAAGCCATCACCCTGTGCTTGTCAAATCTCAGAGCTTTTCCTAGCTAACCCCTCAAAATCACTTCAGACTTGTCCTAGATTTGCCACTGACTAGCCTGGTTGCCTTGAGAGAGTTTCTGAATTTCTTTGAGCCTCAACTTCCCCACCGATCTGGTTGGGCTGTTGCATTAATTAAACAAGATAATATCAATGAAGGCTTTGGGCAAACCACAAAGTAGTAGTGTTCACATATTTAAGACACAGAGTTTCTCTACTTTACGCCACACTGGTATTTTCCCCATTTTTAGAGTGGGAGACTGAGGCTCAGAAATGTAAGTTACCTATTTAAAGTCACAGAAGTCAAAGCAGCAAATCGAGAATTAAACATAAATATCAAGTCTGGCTCCATAACTCGCACTTTTTTTTTTTTTTTTACTTTTTATCTTGTATTGGGATATAGCTGATGACAACGTTGTGATAGTTTTAGGCGAAGGGAATCGGTCATACCAACACATGTATCCATTCTTCCCCAAACTCCCTTCCCATCCTGGCTGCCACATAACATTGACAGAGTTCCCTGTGCTACACAACTCATACCTTTAATCTCTCCACTACACTGACTCCAAATGAGAGAAAGAATCAGAACAGCAATAGGTACTAGAGTCTCAAAGTGTGATCACCACTGTAATAATCATCTTCCCTCTTGGTAAGACCCTTTCATTTCTCTTTGGATCTACAAGTCTCCAGGCAAAAGCTCAGTCCAACAGTGAATGTCTCATAGGACTGCTCAGGCCTGCTCAGAGGGGCGGAATCACTGCGCCTTCTTGCCAGCCTGCAGGAAAAGATGTGATTCTAGTTTACATGCTTGTTGTAAACCCCTCGTTTGCTATGCATTTAATGCTCAGAGAAGCTAAATATTTGTGATGATTTTTTTTTTAAAGAATTTTGCCTACAAATAAAAATGTCTCAGATGAGAAATTTTAGTGCTGGATCCAGAATAATAGTCTCTGTTATCCTGAAAAAGAAAAAAAAAAAGGGAGGGGGGGCTTCTCTGGGCTGATTCTTACAGCTTTGCTTCTTTATCCTCCTTTGTTCCAAGATACAATCATGCTCTTTTGCTCAGGGTTTTAGCAGTCCTCTAAGTGTTGGAGTCTCTTTGTTCTGAAAGTCACCCACTTATTCATTGCTTATTGAGCATCTACTGTGAACCAGGCATGAAACTAACTCAAATAAAACAGTGGGTAAGACAGATTCTGCTTCAACCTCTGCATAGCTTGCAGGCTGTTGGGACAGAAAGATGACCCAGAAGGCAGTTAGAACTTAGGGTGGGGGGTTATGCGAAATATCCAGTGCCCAATGGAGGACCTCTAACACAATCTATAAAATGGTGTGGCCTAGAAGGCCTAGAAGGAATTCTCTGTGTTAGGCAAAACAAAGAACTGGAAGTCTACAACTTCCAGTTCTACACAACTTTTGGGAAGGGGCACTTACCACCACCTTGCTTTTGTGTGAAGTGAAAGTAAAAGTCCCTCAGTCGTGTCCGACTCTGTGCGACCCCAGGGACTCTACAGTCCATGGAGTTCTCCCGGCCAGGATGCTGGAGTGGGTAGCCTTTCCCTCCTCCAGGGGATCTTCCCAACCGAGAGATCGAATCCAGGTCCCCTGAATTGCAGGCGGATTCTTTACCAGCTGAGCCACAAGGGAAGCCCAAGAATACAGGAGTGGGTAGCCTATCCTTCTCCAGCAGATCTTCCTGACACAGAAATCAAACTGGGGTCTCCAGCATTGCAGGTGGATTCTTTACCCACTGAGCTATCAGGGAAGCCTGCCTTTGGATAACACTATATCCTATCTTAAAGAAACTGGCAAATAGACTCCTTTAGTCTGGAGAAGATATGATACACTTTGGATAACACTGTATCATATCTTCTCCAGATTAAAGGAGTCTAATTTGCCAGTTTATTTTACTATTGGCCTCGTTTCAGAGGATTTACTTTAATAAATCAACTGGTATTTATTGAGCACTTGGATTGTTGGCCCTGAGAGCAGAGCGAGCAGAGTGCTCTTGGGGAGAATGTATCATATTGTATACACTCTTTGTGTGCCTGCTGGTGTCCTTCTGTGATGGTATGTCTCAAAACCAGGGGCTGTGCTTATTCATCTTTTTCTTTCCAGGGCTTGCTTTGGATCTGGTGAGGGTAAGGGCTCCATGATGGTTTGTGGAAGGAGGAAGGGAAAAATGGAAGAGCTGGAAGAAAGAAGGAAGGAGGGGAGGAATGAGGAAGGGAGGGGAGGGAAGGGGAGGGAGGAGGAAAGAGAGGGAGGCGGGAGGCAGGTTGCTAGGATTCTTTTCTTTAGACAGCTCATTTGGGTAGCGCTTAGCATCCTGGGGTGCAGTCCAGCTTCCTCCAGCAGCACCTCTGAACCTGACACACTCAGCCAGGAATGCAAAGAAGGAGAGGCTAGAAAACCTGCTGTGCCTGGGGAAGGTGACGCATCAGCACCTGCTTGCTGCCTGTGAGCAGATTTCCCCAATTCTCCTTTCCAAGATGCCACAGGCTTTCATCAGAAGAGGCAGGCACTAGTCCTGCCCTCTGTCTCCACCCGCTAAGCCCTGGTGACAGGCAGTTGGTTCACTGTCCAGTCAGCCCCGCGGGCCTGCCAGCTTTCTCCCATTGCTCTCTGCAGTTTGCTGCTGACTCTTGAGGTCCACTTTGCCTGCTTGAATTCAGGATCATAAGCTTTCAACAAGTCTTCTCACTGGCCAGCCTGACTTCAGTCTCTGCTTCTCAGTGATCCACCCTCCCCACTGACACCAGAACTGTCTTTTTGAAATGAAAATCTGATTATGCTGCTCATCTGCTAAAACCTTTTCAGTGGCTCCCCCTTGCTGTTGCTGTATTGATCAGGCATTCAAGGTCCTCCCTGGCCCCCACTCCTCTAGATTCCACCTCCCCACCCTGCTCTTCTCATCTCTCTTCACTGTTCCTTTTGTTCACTGTACATCAGCCTTCAATCTCGGACAAAACTCAACTCTTTCACACACTTCTGTCCCTTTGGACAGGTTGGTGGTTTTTCATATGCTGTTCCTTCTGCCTGGAATGCTGTTCCCCTGGGTAAACTCCTACTCATCCTTCAAGACCCAACTCATGTCACTTCCTGAGTGAAGCCAGAATCAGGTTTGCTTCCCACATCTTTGTTCTTACCTCCAATAGAGTCCTGGTCCCTGTTCTAAACCCACTGATTTACTAGTTTGCCTCCTCATCACACTGTGAGTTCTCTTTCTATAGTATCATTTTCATATTAAGTATTTCAACAATTGTGCATGATTTCTTATATGTAGTAGGCCAACTGCAAATATCTGAAAAATGAAAGAACAAATACATTCATTCAATATATTTTTAGTCAGTCTTTTTCCCTGCTATGAGCTGTTTAGGCACTGGGTATTCCACAGTGATTGAGATGGGCAGGGTGCCTCTGTGCACATGTTCATTGCATCTGACATCAGAGACAGGGTGACAAATAGATGAACAGGATCGGTTCAGAGGGCAATGCATGCTCTTAATAAATATAAGTGGGTAGTAGGCTAGAGAGGAAGGGCAGTGGGGGCTGGAGAGCTGCTTCAGATGGGTAGAGCAAGGCCACTCTAGGAGGTGTGATGTCTGAGCTTAGACTTACACCATCTGAAGGAGCTGACTGTGTGGAGTTCTGAGGGTTTAGCCTACCACGAAAAGGGAGCGGCAAGTGCAAAGGTCCAGTGGCAGAAAGAAGCTCAGGGTGAGTGTGAGAAGCACCAGATGAGTGAGAGGGGGCCCAGACAATGTAGTCTCACAGGGCAGGACCAATAGCATGAACTCTGTACCAGGTGCAGCGATGGAATGAACTGTGCCTGAGACTAGCAGACAGAGATGCCACCAACCAGTGGGCGGCCCCTGCCCCTCCCACACCTTCACACAAGATTACTGCCTGCTCATGGGGCTGAGACAGCCCTCATTAATCTCAGGAAGCGGGAGGGCAGACTCAGGCAGTGCAGCAACTCAGACTAACTAGGAAACACAAAGGCTGCCTGCCCAGCTTTGTTTTGAAAGCGTCAATTCCAAATTCTGCTGGCTGGCAGAGACAGGGGTTATTGATTTTCCCTTCTGGAATGCATGTCCTACAGAGTCCTCGCAGATAGAAACTGAAAAACAGAGGAAAACATAACTGCTGAGAAAGATAGAGCAAGGAGACATTTTAAAAAAACAATCTATACTGGTTTTGTCTTTTTCTTATTACACTTTGTTGGATTGTGGCTTGTCATCTCTCTTTTTGTTCCAATTCATTCCACCCCCCCTCATTTCTATGTCTTACGATTCTCTCTCACTCTTCTCTCTTTCTCTGCTTCTCTTTTTCCTCTCTGGGTCTTCACGGATCCCTAGCATGGTATTTGCATATTGAAGGCAGGGAACATTGGCATGTCAAATACTGGTCTATCTACAGGTCCCTATGCCTGAATGCCTCTTTTGCCAGAGCAATCTAGCCATCTTATTGTCTCACTTTATTTATTTTTTTGTGTGTTAAAGATGAAGATTCTACTTTTAAAATTTTATAATTATTTTTTAAAAATTGCTACTGGAGTTTTGAAGCGACCGAGCGCATGGGCACCAGTTGTTTGATAATGGATTGTGTTACTTTCTACTGTAGAGCGAGGCAAAGCAGCTATACGTACACATACACCCCCTCCTATTCCAGTTTTCTCCACATTTGAGTCACCAGTGCGCCAAGTAGCGTTCCCCATGCTATACAGTACGTTCTCAGTAGTTATCTTGGTATGAAAGTGAAAGTGTCAGTTGCTCTGTCCTGTCGGTTTGCGGCTCCATGGACTGGAGCCTGCCAGGCTCCTCTGTCCATGGAATTCTCCAGGCCAGAATACTGGAGTGGGTAGCTGTTCTCTTCTCCAGGGGATCTTTCCATCCCAGGGATCGAACCCAGGTCTCCCTCATTGCAGGCAGATTCTTTACTGTCTAAGCCACCAGGGAAGCCCCTGATGATTTACAAAGCAGAAATAGAGATCACAGACATAGAGAACAAACCTATGGATACCAAGGGGGAATGGGAGAATGGTAGGAATTGGGAGGTCGGGACTGACATATATACACTACTGATACTATGTATAAAATAGACAGCTAATGAGAACCATCCTCTCTCTTTACATAGAGACCCTCTCCTCTCCCCGGAAAGGCACTGTAGCAGGATCAGCCCATAAAACCAGCTGAGTAATTGCAGAGAACCATATCCTCAGCTGATCGCATTCTCTTTTCTCCAGAGAAGCAGGAAGCAAATCGGGGCTTCCTTCTGCTGCCTGGGTGAGGACAGGGCACTAAATCCCCCCAGCACCAGCACGACAGTGGTACCTCCTCATCCCCACCAGGTTCAAACATCCCCAGGGTCCTTTCAGCTCTGACAATGAATCAGGCCTCTGCTTGCCACCAGCCCCACGGGTTACTTTCCTTCTTCCTTCTGCTGGTGGGACTGAGTGGGGAGAAAGCTGGCTAGACAGAAATGTCCATGGAATGAGTGCAGAAGACGGGTGGGTGGGCCCTAAGTGCACAAGCCTAGGCCCAGCGGGGTCTGCTGACTTTTCCTAAACTACACGCAACACACTAATTGAGACTCAGTTTTGTCATCTGGAAAATGGGGGTAACACAGTCTCTTCCTTCTTGAAGGGGAATGTCAGGACAAGCCAAGAAAATCCCCATCAAGACTACAAAATCATAAACTACAAATAGCCAATCCTTGATTTTCTCCTCTTAATAGTGTCATGAATCGACAGCCCAATACTGCAATAATTTACCATCTCCTACTTTGCTTAAGTAATAGTAGAAGACTGTTACATTCCCTGGCAGGTGGTTCTCAGACCTATGGCAGGGATATATGTTCCCGAGGTTTAACATTCGCTCTTTGTCACTCACAAGAGAGATAATCTACAACTGGGTGATTGAAGTGTCGCTGGAGTAGGGTGTTCCCTTAGCAGGTTCTATACAAACAATTTTTACAAACTGTCTCCTATTTCACATGTAGTGACGCATATTTAAATGTACAACTGCAGTCATCAACCTTTATTCAGATGCTTCCTTCTTGACCTCATTCCACAGTTTGGGTCCTATATCTTCAATTGCGTGCCTGAGTGATCAGTCATGTCCAACTCTTTGTGACCCATGGACTGTAGCCGGCCAGGCCTGTCTGTCCGTGGGATTTCCCAGGCAAGAATACTGGAGTGGGCTGCTATTTCTTTCTCCAGGGGATCCTCCCGACTCGGGGATTGAAGCTGTGTCTCCTGCACTGGCAGGCAGATTCTTTACCACTGAGCCACCTGGGAAGCCTCATGCCTCTGATGACTTACACGTCATTTTCTCTTAAGGCTGGAAGATGATTGAGTTTTACACCCTCTGAGTTAGACCAGAGATGCAGCTGTGACCACAGACCAAAGTCAGAGAACCAGCAGAAACGGGGTGGGAGGTCAAGTTCACCAATGTCCTAACGCACAAAAGGTAATCCGTCCACACGGTGGAAGACTTGGCACTACTTGACACTCAACTCAGCATCTTCCAGCCTCGATCTTCCTCCTGATCTTTGGATCCCTGTGGAATGGGAGCTCCAAGAAGGCAGAGCTCACAGGTACATACCTTACTTCCTGCGTTTTCCCCTAGAACTGGCGTTTAGTAGGAGCTCAGAAAACATCCGAGGCTGCATGGGTGAATGACTGTGAGAGCTTGCCGTCATTCTCTGTTATCTAAATATGGGACATATCCTTCTCCTAAGTCTATTAACTTACCGATGGCCAGCTCTGCTGCGGGGGTTCTCACTGGCATCGTACTGTGGGACTCCTCCTCTCACTCCTGCCTGCGGGCCCTGATCCCCCATGTTGGACCACAGCCTCCTCTCCACATCCCCGTTCCTTCTTCCACCTTCTCCTGTCCTAGGTTCCTCTTCCAGAGTGAATGTTTCCATCATGATCTCTTTCAGGTTGGAAGCGATCCACCTGCTCAGTACCTACCTAAAGTGCATGCTCCTTGCAGAAAGGCTCGCCCCCACCTGGCCCCCACCTCTCCTTCTGACCTGATCAGCTATTATTCTGGTGCATAATCTCCCTACTCTGCACACAATATTTGCCCATTCACTCTGTGCATTCCAATCGCGATTCTAGGCTCAGCGCAAGTCTTTACAGTTATAACGACACTACACCACCCTTTCTGACCTGACCACCTATGACTGGCTCATGATGCCCCCACTCTCACGAGACAGCTTGCCTTGTGTCCCTTGACACCCTAGTTGTGTTGGCTTGCCTCCCCACTCTGCACACCTCAGTTGCCTGTTTGCTCTGTGAATTCCATCGTCACTCTGTCTGGGCTCAGCGAAAATCTTCACAATGACAACAATGGAAGACAGCAGTCACATTAGCTACAACTTTCCAAGCACCTTCCAAGTGCCAAGCACCATACTGCATTATTCAAACGTATTATTCCGTGCACCTTCACAAAAGGCCTGGAGGTGAAGTACAATTCGTATCCTCCTCTCACAGGGCAGAAATCTGGGCTCAGAGTGCCAAGTGCTGTACCCTGGGGTCACAGAGTCAGTCTGGGGAACAGCGGGCATCAGGTACATGCCTAGCAGATAACCAGAGTCACGGTTCTATCATTTAGGTGACATTGCCTAAAGCTAGTCTTCTTTGAGCTCTGACAGTCCCTCATAACGCAGGGCCCCTGGGTCAGCTCCTTTTCCTGTGGGCTGTTAAAACTCTTGGCTTTCTCTCGGATGCCCGCTTCTCGTCCCCAGCTACACCATAAGTCACCTGAGACCATAACTCATACTTCTGGGCCTTAGAGGTCCTGGTCCCCCAAAACATACTGACTGACCATTAAGTAATCTACCTCTTGTGCTTTGTTGGTTAATTCATCCTTTAATCAGTGAGTTTATTTGCCTCCCCTGTTCCTCTAGATCCTTGCTGTTCAGGACACACATCCAGATGGAGAAGGAGGCCCTGTCCCTAGTTCTAGAGTTTGCAGACTTTTAACACCTTCCACTCCTGAGGCCTTTGTGCAATTAGAGACAGTACAGGAAAACAACGACAATAAACCCTCAAACCCCAGCAAACTATTGAGGATGACTCTAAGAATGAATCGCTTTCTGAGATTCAAAAATGTAGTTAGTAACTGCACAGTCCTGCTTATCCACCACCATGGTTTACTTTTTATTAACTGGCTCATTTAAAATCACAGCCATGAAACAGGATGGATATACCCCTTTCTGCATGTAAGATGTTAATTGAGGGCTCAGCTGTCAGGAAGATGGTTGACTTTGAGTTCGTCACTGTTCTTCTCTGGTCTTCAGTTTTCTCACTGACCTGGGAAATTTAGGGATCGGATCCTTTCCTGCTTTTCTGGGATGCTGTTCAACAGCACCTCTTACGTGCTCCATCCTGAGTCACAGTCTCCGCAGTCTCTGTCTGCTCGTCCCAGCCCTCCTCTGCTTCTGGGCAGATGAAGCAGTGGGCAGTCTCCTGTCTGGAGCCCCTTGCAAAGTCCTCTCTGGCCCTTGCCCCCTTCACCCCGGATGTCTGTGCCTTCTGGTGTGCTTTGCATGTTAAATGCCTAAAGCTTTCTTCTCAGCTCTCAGCAAAAGGGAGGCAGACAGCCTGTACTGGGAAGCCATCATCAGCTTTCTGGCACACCAAAGTCCCTGCAGTCCTTAGAGGGAAAAGTCAGAACTACAGGAATTTTTTTTTAAATCTCCTTCAGGACTTTTCAAGTTGGAGACAAGCCTGTGCAGGAGGCCAGGGGGCAGAAATGCCTCCTCTGTGCTCCTCTCCAAACTCAGGTTCTGAGCACATGGGCTCAGGAGGGTAGGCAGAAAATTCCAAAGGCACACTCCTCGTGAAGGGAAGGGCCCGGGAGTCACAATTAGTGGCAACAGTGGGGGCCAGGCGAGAAGCAACAAAAGTCATTTGGCACGTTCAAAAGCAGGGTGATGCAACAGTTCTGCATCAGTTGCAGTAATGGGCAAGGGAATCCGCACGTGATAAACTGACATAGACCTGCACATGTGTGCATACAGACCTGCAGGAGTGCAGAAAGGGTACACAGACTGACCTCCTGTTTTTGAAACTTCCTATGAATCAATACTTATTTCAAAATAAAAATGAAGAAAAGCCCCAAGCACCTAGTGCAGTAGGCCTGGCTATGTTGCCCCAGGATCCTGGCACACAAGGCCTGATGCTCCCTCATAAGATCCAGTTTAATAACAGTGAGATCTTTGCCGTCACGATCTTCAGCATCATCAAGGCTCCCATTTGCTGAACACTTACTACGGTGAGGCACTCAGCATGAGAAACATTTTCTCATTTGCATCCATGCCCCACCAGACTATCATCCCCATTTTATAGAAGGTAATGAGCTTGGGAGAAGCTGAGTCTCAGGCCACAGGGCTACTGTGGAACAGGAGTGTGACTCGGGTCTGGGACTCTATATTGATGCTTGAGGACCAATGATCAAAGAAGAAAGACTCCATGGAGCTGCCTCGGCATTCTGGAGACCACTCCAGCACAGCCCTCAATCTGTCCCAAAGGCACCCGGCCCGAGGCAGCACCAGCGTGGGGACGCTGCCTGCCCATCCTGTGTCGCTCACCACGCCTTTGCCCAGAGACCCGGCTGCAGGAAAGCAGCAGAAACATCACTTACAGGTTCTTCACATCAGCGATGCCGCGGAAAGCCTTCCTCGGGATTCCCAGGATCTGGTTTTCGCTCAGATCTCTAAACAAGAAGAGAAGAGGCACAGGCGTTAAGGACCCAGCCAGGCTTTATCTGCATCTCATTATGATAACAAAACCGCACTGGTGGCTGCGTCTGCGGTCAGGAGTGTCTGGGGGACTGTTTAGTCTCAGGCCCCAGGCTGGTAGCAGTCCTCACGTTGTTCTTCTGGTGATGGCCTGGCTGAGATGGTTAGCGGGCGCGGCTGCCTCCAGGGCGGGCTCTGTGGGTGGTCTTGCACCTCCAGGCCACGAGCCAAGTGGTGGGTTATTTGTTGCAGACTGCACCCAATTCTGTTTTGCCACCTCCCAGAGATGACCCCTTCCTCCCCTCCCCCATGACGTCCCTCCCCCAGGGTAGGGTGACACCTCTCACTCTCCCATCTTCTCAGGGACTCTGCCTTTGTCATCGGAGATGGGAATGGAGCCTGGCCATCTGGATTTTCTGATGTGGGGGGAGGTACCATCTCTGCTTTTCTGGAGCTCGGGAGAGACTCGGGGAGGGGGCGGGCAGGGAGCCTCCTGGATTGTCTTAGGGATAGCTATGATGGATTTAAACTGCATTCCCATAAACCCACCCAAAACAGGGGTTCTTCATGTACTTCATGTGGTATTTAGCAGCGTCACACACTGTTTTGAGCAGGGAGGGGAAAGGGACAAAGTTCGGGTCTCAGAGCTGCTCAGAAACAAGCCTGTATCAGCGTCCTCTTTAAGAGTCCCCAGAGCCTCAATTTCCTTTCCTGAGACCCACGCGTTTGTTTTGGTTCTCATGACATTCCAGTTTTCTTTTTTGCTGCACCAAATATATGCACCTGTTTTTATTCATAGCCCAAGCTTGTTTGGAGTCTTAGTGAGTAATCAAGCATGTATCTGTGTATCGATCACATCTATATATACAAATATGTATCTTCCTTATTTTGAAAAGAACACAATAACTTTCAGATATTAAGGTAAAAAATGTCCTACCCAGACACAACCACTGTTGCCAATTAGGAGTAATATATATATAAATTTCACCAATATGATCTCATAGTATATAGTCTGCTATAACCCTGTTTTCCCCCCGTATATTGAGAACATCTGTTTCTGTCATTAACAGTATGCCAATGCCAACATTTTTAATGGCTGTACATCATCCAGTTCTATAGATGGCTATATGATCCTATGCTGTCAGATATTTATTTATTTGCCATTTAAAGCAACCCTGGGATGAATTTTCCCAGCGCTCACACATTTTGAGGACACTTGTTTGGTACCTCCTTGGTATAAAGTCATACAAAGAGATGTACTGGGTCACAGGAAAAATGTCTTAAATTGCCATGCTGTCCTAGAGGCAGATGGACATTCCTATGCTGATTTTCCATGGGTACCTAATCCCAAGCTATAGATGATTCCAACTATATTTGGAAAGAGAAATCAGACCACCAGCCTCCACTAAAACCTGGGCCCTCTAAATTAACCATTGTGCCAGGGAGCAAGAGGAAACCTAGGAAGCGGAAGAGAGGTGTCGCTTTCGGTGCTCCCATCTGCTGAGCTGAGCGGCCGTACTCTGAGCAGTGGGCCGAATTCGAGGCCCATGGAGATGGGACCACCGTTAGGCCCGAGGCAGCCCTGGTGTCCGAGTCAGGTGCAGAGAGGCTCACAGAGGAAGTCTCGGGGCTGAGTGACAGCATGCTCCCAATCCCGAATCCAGTTTCCTCTGCCTGCAACTGATGTAAGTGAATTCAGATGCAGAGTGAGCCCCACTGCAGGCTCCCCAGGCCGGGCCTGATTCAATGAGCAGGGCTCCAGCCTGCAGTCTGGGCGCTGAGCAAAGCCCAGGACAACAGCAGAGGTCGGGCAGGGTCACCAAGACCACCCCCTGCTCTCCATCAGCCTTCAACAGAAGGGGCCCAGGTCCTGTCATCCGACTCAGGCAATTTCCACCCGGCATCGGCGCTGTCCCCAGGGCTCCGGCGGCCACAATGGGCCCCGTCTTTTCTGCCAAGTGAAGGCTGGTCTCCAGGACAGGGAGCCCCTGCCTGCTTCTCCCTCAGGCTTGGCTGCTGGCTTTGGCCGCTCTGGGAAACCACAGGCCACGCTTCTGGCAAACGGCTAATGATCAAAATCAGGGGCAGGTGGAGGAAACAGGAGAGAGGTTTAGAATGATCAGCTCTAAGCACACTTGAAAACCAGATGAAGCGCTACACAGTCCAAGAATGCACTCACCCTTTGAGTTTAAGGCACCCCGGTATACTGAACCAGTGGCAATTGTATGACTATTCTGGTTTGCAGTACAGTGGGATGAAGTGAGGACAATCTTATTTAAGCAGAAAAATCTGGTGGAGGTGCCGGGCAATCTCCCACGAAAGTGGTCACACAGACAAAATCCTGCACTGGGATGGGATGGCCATGTGGGTTTCCATTCACTATTCTCTTGCTGTAAACACACCCCATCTTGCTCCTCTTTCAGAAGCCTCGTTCAAAGCACTGCTCTTGCCATCTCCCTGCCATGCCTTCCTCTTGCTGCAGTTTGAGCAAAACAGTAGATGGTAGGGAATTTATCTGTTCCTCATGACAATCTGCTTGTAAATTTTATTAATTTTATTTTCCATGGAGCCTCCTTTCTCTGGCTAACAGTACCACTTTCATTTATCTGCAGGACTGTATATTGATTTCATAAATACCTCTAGTGGGCTGACAAACTGACAGCTTTAATGGTGTTACTGATGGGGTGTGGAGGAGGGTTCAGGGCTGGGTGCTTCATTTTTGGTAACTGTCCCTTCACAATTATCTTGGGGTCTTTGTGAGGGTTCTTAATAGTGTGTTTATCTCAGCGTGATGCCAGAGCATGGAGCTATTGTTAAGTACTATCTTTGAGAGAGACAAGAGCTACCATTTTCGCCTGACACTTAAATAAAAATAACAAAATCTATCCGGAGTGCCCAGAGCCTAGTTCTGGCCAATTGCTTGTCGAGGGGTTTAGTATTTCCCTCTTCCTGAGGGAAAATGCTCAAGTGGCCAGGGAAACAACCTTAGATGAAAGGAATGAGGTTGGACTAAGGTGAGAGAGAGAATTGAGCTGGTATTTTCTGGGGAAATAAAAGAAGATGACTGGTAGGAAATGCTTTCTTGGTTAGAAAGTGGGGCTACACATTGGAATGCCTTTTTAAGTAATTAGGACTCAGAAAGAAGAACTACATTAGCTAAAGTGCATTTTCCTGCTTCCGGAAAATGATTAGCCAACTGATTATTCCATCCCCAAACACCAAACCAAAGAGGATTTATTAAGGAGACAGTAAGTCAAACAGGAGTTGGCAAGAACCAATAGATCCCCCTTCCAGCCACCACTCCCCCCCCCGCCCCCGCCTTTTTAATTTACTAAAATGCTTTGGACACAGATTAACTTTCTTCGCAAATTTATTATTGTTTCATCTACCTTGAAACGGGAAATGCAGACACTTTGATAAATGGATTGAAAGGTTGTCTAGTTTCCCTGGAGCTTCTGAAATGCTCCCGGGGCTCTCCCTGCAGTGTCAGGCATGCTTTGTTCTCAGAGTCCCCACCTTCAGCCCACCCCTGCCTCCCAGTGTTTACCAGGAAAGGCAAGACCCAGGAAAACGCTCTCCTCTCTGCTCCGGTGGGGACAAAGAGTCTGTCCTGATCACCTTCAAGCTACGAGGAACCCCTGTCTGTGTTAAATGCAGTTTATAGCGGTGGGGGAGATTCGCGCCTGGAAGCCCATCTCCAATTACTCCCAAGCTTCAGAACAGGGTTTGGAAGCTCCCCAACCTTGGGAAATTCTTGTGTCTGAAGTAATACAGCCACAAAACTACTGAAGTGCTCCATGCCTCAGTTTCCCCTTACTGATCTCCAGCAGATTAACACTGAGGATGAAATGAGTTGGCATGTGTATATTTTGCACAGTGCCTGGAATCCTGGAGGCATTCAGTGAAAGGTTGCATTTATTTCTTGAACTTTCCCCCATTTTGTCCTGGATTTACAGTGCTGAAAATGTCCCTTTTCACCAGCCTCAGGACATAGGCCTACAATTCTGCAAATAGACCATGTAAACATTGTTACTATTCTTTTCATAAAATCTGAGGGAGATCAAACTTCCTCTGGGGCTTTCCTGGTGATCTAGTGGTTAAGAATCTGCCTGCCAATGCAGGGGACACAGGTTAGATCCCCAATCCGTGAAGATCTGACATGCTCCAAGGCAAATAACCCTGAGCACTGCATCTACGGAAGCCTGTGCGCCTCGGGCCTGTGGTCCGCAACAAGGGAAGCCGCTGCAATGAGAAGCCTGCACACTTAACTAGAGAAAGCTCACAAGTAGCAACGAAAACCCAGCACAGCCCAGGATAAAGATAAATAAATAAATAAACAATTTTTAAAAACTTCCTCTCATCTATCATCTAGACAGGAGTATCCATATTTAACTAGATTCTTTTGGATAAAACGAGAGAGCTTGATTCAGGAGGAAAGGAGTGTCTTGGGGGCTCTTTCAGAAACAGATGCTTGCTCAAGTGATGGGTTTACAAAGTACTCCTGGAAGAGACAAGTAAGGGATGGAGAAAATTGGATGGAGAGGGAAGTAAAGGACAGTTAGGTAAGGTGCTGGCCTTAGCCCAATGCCCTGGGAGCTCCAGTCTCTAACCAAGGGCCCTGGTTTTCATAGCCCAGCATTAGACAGTCCTTGTTCGACTACTCAGGAAAAATGTGAATTCCCTGGTTTGTCTGCTCTCGGTAAGTCTGGATGAAGAGACTCCAGCAGCTCAAGGACAGATTGCTGAAGAAGTTCCCAGCTATGAGGTTTAGCAACAAAGTCCAAAGAAGGAGGAAATGGGAGCTGATGTTGGTAAAGGGAACCCAAGGGATTCAAACCAAAGTGCTTCATATGAAGGCTTCACGGTTAGTTTTTCTAAATCAGGAAGTTCCCAGAAGATTAAAAAAATCACCCCTGAAAGATGACATATCCAGAATCAAGGATCAAGAGGCCATGAAAGTAAGCTAATTTAGGAAAAAAACAAAACAAAACTGCAGCAACCCAATCTGGCATCTTCTTTGTCTATTTTCCGAAACCCTTTGCACTAAGACAGATCAAGTGCCTTTCTGGTAACTTAAAAAAAAAAAAATCCATCAACTCTTGATTAGCCAAACTAAAAGAGGGCATGATCTAAAAGCATTTTATTTAGAACCTTCATTGGACTAGGGATCAGGACAGTGGGTTGCCATTCTGATTCTCTTTGGCCCAAGATTGTACTACAATTACTTTCCTAGTCACTCACACTGCCTAGCAGAAAGAAATAGTCCATTGGTATAGTAAGTATCAACCCAAACTCATTTCATTCCTGATGGATAATCCATGAATCTAAAATTTCTTGGACTCTCAATGTTACCATCCTGTACAAAGCTGAACCTTGCTCCCCTGCCCCCAGCTCCTAAAATGTAGTAAATGTGATGCATCACTCTGCTCTAGGAACCAAAGAGAGAGATTCTGTTTTGCTTACCTTATTTTATACAGCAGGAGGGACGTATATTCAGGAAAAATTATTCCTTGGGGATTTTTACAATGTGGGCTTCAGGGGGGATTTATCTTAAAAGGTAAATCTTCTTGTGCAGCCAATTTATCTTAATAAGCAAGATTATATGTTTGCAGTTGGGTCACTGTCAAAACCAAAAGAGCCTCAAACATAGGTCCCAGCTAAGATGGAGAAACAGTGGGAACAGTGACAGATTTTATTTTGGGGGTCTCCAAAATCACTGCAGATGGTGACTGCTGCCATGAAATTAAAAGACGCTTGCCCCTTGGAAGAAAAGCTATGATCAACCTAGCAAGCATATTAAAAAGCAGACATTACTTTGCCAACAAAGGTCCATCTAGTCAAAGTTATGGTTTCTCCAGTAGTTAAGTATGGATGTGAGAGTTGGACTATAAAAAAAGCTGAGCATCGAAGAACTGATGCTTTTGAACTATGGTGTTGGAGAAGACTCTTGAGAGTCCCTTGGACAGTAAGGAGATCCAACCAGTTCATCCTAAAGGAAATCAGTCCTGAATGTTCATTGGAAGGACTGATACTGAAACTCCAATACTTTGGCCACCTGATACGAAGAGCTGACTCATTTGAAAAGACCCTGATGCTGGCAAAGGTTGAAGGCATAAGGAGAAGGAAATGACAGAGGATGAGATGGTTGAATAGCATCACTGATTCAACGGACATGAGTTTGAGTAAGCTCTGGGAGTTGATGATGGACAGGGAGGCCTGGCATGCTGCCGTCCCTGGCGTTGCAAAGAGTCAGACACGACTGAGCGTCTGAACTGAACTGAACTGACGAAGCCCTGATAGGTCCAGCTGAGTGGTCAATAACATTCTTTGTCTGAGGGAGATTACAGTAGAATATCTGAATCATTTCCTAAAGGAAACACCACCTATCTCAGAGATCCAGAGACTCAAAGTATCAATGGGGGACAATCCCTGCCTCCCCAACAGCAGTGATTTCCCAGGGCTCCAGCTGGGTTTCTAGTATTTCACTGCATCAAGCATTGACATTTCCTGCTCCCTTGACGTTAAAAAGTTACAGAATGAAACACTTCAATAAGAGTTCCTTCCTTCCTGCCTTCTCTGGACAAGCTCATTAGAAAAGTTCCAGTCATAGCATTCAGATACTTAAGATTGGTGGAGATTAAATGACTATTCAGATTTTTACTCCACTCAACAAAAAGTGAATTGAGCACCTACTGTGTGCCACACTATTGAGATACAGAAGTAAATAGAACCAAGTTTCTGTTCTCCTAGAACATGCATCTTATTGATCACAGATACAAATAAACAGACTCCTTTCTATATATGAGTATAAAAACCTAGATACTTCAAAACATAAGAGCTGCAATTTCACTGTTTTTTTTTTCTTTTTCTTTTTCAACAAGAAGAAAGCCCGTATCTAAATTCACACTGTAAGATTGTTCCTAACCACCAAGGAAAATAATTCACAGTTTTGTTTTCCTCAAAGTCCAAAATCTTTTTAGGTTTTAGTGGGGGAAAGGGAAAGATGCCAATCTGAATCACTGGGACTCGCAGAGATGCAGATTTGTTAAATCAAGTACTTTGGATTTGTCTTTTAAAGTGGACAGTTTGATAAAAATCAGGATACTTTGAAAATGTTATTAACAGGGCAGCTGTTCCCACAGTGGGGCTCACTGCCTACCTGATCAGAATTTACTGATGATGCTTTGAAAAAAATATATAGATTCCTGGTTTTTAAAATAATGTAGATATGATAATGGTATTATGTTATGTTTTCAATGTTTTGGTATGTGTTATTATTTTTTATTTTATTTATGTCTTTATCTTTGAGAGACACGTACTGAAATAATTAAGGATGAAATGATAATGTCTGAGTTTTACTTCAAAACAATATAGAAGAGGAAGAACTGGGTAGAGATATTGATGAAACAAGATTGGCCATGAGTTAATACTTATTAAAGCTCAGTGATGGTTATTAAGGGAGTTTGCTTATAATCCATGCTTGACTTTTACACAAGGGTGAAACTTTCCATAATAAAAAAAAAATTAGGGCTGATTCCTGGGACCCATCCCAGACCTACTGTATCAGAAGCCTTGAGGATGATTTCCGGACACTTTGAACAAGTTTGAGAACATGGGTAGAATAATTAGTGTATCTGATTAGGTGCCAAGTTCATATTTTAGTTCTGTGTTTTTAAGGGTATTAGTTCAATCCTTTAAGCTTCAATTTGTACTTCTCTGAAATTAGGATAAACAACATAGATAATGGACAAACAGGTGCTTTCTATATTCTAGTGCAGTATATAAATGCAAATCACTATCTTAATTTTATCAGCATGAAGTTAACAAATATAGCATCCTACTTCTTTACATATCTAGTCTGCTTAGGGAAAATCTTGGGTCCAAGATGCAAAGGAGTTTGGTGTCTCAGGTGTAGGCTTGCCGGTGTTGGGCAAAATGACCGTGGGATAGGTAGGTAGATGGGCAGGTAGGTAGGTAGATTGATCAACAGATTGATGGATGGATGGGTATAGGTGGGTAGATGGATGGTTGGGTAGTAGGTAGGTAGGTTGATAGATAGGTGGATAGATGGTAGATAGACTGATGGAGAGACAGGTAGGTAAGTAGATGAAAGGAGGGATGAATGGATGGGTCGGTAAATGGATGGGTAATAGACAGATAGATGGATAGATGGAGGGACAGGATCTCCTCACAGGAGGAGGTTGTGGCAGGTAGTGTGACAACCTCTGACCTGTATTTTGGAAATCCACTCAGGGGCCCAGTTTGGAGGCTGACCCAGAAAGAACTAAGAGGCCCTGGGTGACTCCACCTCTCCCCGGAATCCCAGAGATCTGACCAGGCAAACCAAGTTCTTTGTCCCTCCCAAACCCTCAGGTGAGGCTCCGCCTGAGTGAGTTGGGGACATTCCTGGTGGAGCCTCACAGACAAGGAATTGCCCACAGATTTCTAGGAGAGCTTCGATCTAAGAGAATCACTGGAGGGCAGGGAATGAGCAGAAGGGCGCGGCCAGGCTGAGGGGCAGATTGAGAGGCGGATGCAGGCCTGGTGTTTGAGCAGGGCAGAACTCAAGGACCCTCCGAGGGGCTGAGGGTTATAAGCTGCTACGAAATCCTGCAAATGGAATTGGGGTTCTCGGTTTGCTCTGAGTAGTAGAGGCATCCTTTCTCTTTGTGGGCTGATGTTCTAGAGACCACAGACTAATGTATTCAGGTTTCCCAGCAAATGGGTAAAGCAAAAGATTGTTATGGACAATGCTAAGAGTGAGGAGGTAGGCTGGGGAAATGCAGGGCCTGTTTAAATTAATTCCCCCCAAGTCGAAACTAAATTATTCTCTGTGCTTGCCAACAGAACACTCCCAGGACTGAAGGGTGCAGAGGCCAGAATACTTCCAAAGAAAGTGAAAGTGAAAGTATTAGCAGCTCAGCTGTGTCCAACTCTTTCCGACGCCATGGACTGCAGTCCTCTGTCCATGGAATTCTCCAGGCAAGGATTCTGGAGTGGTTGGCCATTCCCTTCTCCAGGGGATCTTTCCAACCCAGGTATTAAACTCAGGTCTCCCGCATTGCAGGCAAATTTTTTACTGTCTAAGCCACCAGGGAAGCCTGCCCCTCCAGAGAAGACCTGCTAGTTCTAGAGTAGTTCTGTCCTATCTAAGTATCATGTGAGCCAGTAGTGCAATCACATTTTCTCAGAGACTTTTCTGGTGATCTAGTGGGTAAAACATCGCCTTCAAGGACAGGGGTGCAGGTTTGATCCCTGGTTAGGGAACTAAGATCCTATATGCTTCAAAGCCACAAAATCCAAAACATAAAAGAGAAACAGCATTGTGATAAACTCAACAAAGACTTTAAAAATGGTTCACATAAAAAAACAAACTTTAATAAATATCTCTCTTAGCTGCATCAAAGCAATCAGTTGAGATCAATATTAATGCAGTATTTCACTTAACCTGACATATCCAAGACATAATCATTTCAATATGAAAATAAATTAGCGAGACACTTTACATTCATTTTTCATACCAAGTCTTTGGAAGCTGTGTGTATTTTAAATCCATCTCAATTCAAGCCAGCCATCCTGTGGGTGCTTGATGGCCACATGTGGCTGATGCCTATTGTATTAGCCAGTTCTAGGGCAAAGCTAGGAGCTGGATGCATAGTGATGTGTCCATTCATTGCCCAGAGATAAAGAGCTTTCCATGCTGGAGTCAATCTAAAGGAGCCCAGTGGAGGATTGCTGGGTGGTGAGGGGAGGCTGAGTTATCAGTGGGAAATGTGAAAAGGAGCCAGTCAAGATAGAAACCTCTGGATTCAGGGAAGCAAACCATGAGTTGAAATATTCCAGTCATTCAGTCATCCCTTCTGGGAAGAGAGAACCTCCTTCCAGTCGTGGGGTTTAATTTGCCTTTCCAAATCACCACCCTTCTAGGGCTGAAAGGATAAAACTAACACTTGCAGTCCAAATGGAAGCTTTCTTCATTGAACTGTCCTGTGTGACTCCAACGAAGGCTCTTTGTGTTCATGATATAGCATTATAACTGATTGATCATCTCCAGCTAGTGGTGCAGAGGCTTAGCTTCTCAACAGTTTACTAACCCCTGGGATTATCACAATTTACAGACAAAACAGTTACTTCGATGTGATTGGGAAGCTCTTATTGTCAGCCAAATTGAGGCTTCGGTTCTGGTCTTCCTTGTGTCACTAAATGATCAAGGAAACATTACCAAGTTTCCAATTACTGGTGATGAGTTTGTGTATTCATCACCAATGAACCCTTCAGGGAGTAAAACTGTGTTTCAGGTATTCTTATATCATGTGCAGAAAGCTGGTACTGAGAATAACCTGACTGTAAGGATCTAATGGTGTTAGCTGTTCAGTTGTATCTGACTCCTTGCAACCCCATGGACTGTAGCCCACTAGGCTCCTCCATCCAGGGAATTCTCCAGGCAGGAATACTGGAGTGGGTAAGCCATTTCCTTCTCCAGGGGATCTTCCCAATCCAGGGACTGAACCTGGGTCTCCTGTACTGTAGGCAAGTTCTTTACCATCTGAGCCACTGTACCTGAGATAGTCCCTTGCCAACTTTTTTCATTCAATGAAATGTTTTGGTTTGATTTGTCGATCTTGGCTGGCGTGGGAGGAGTGGTCCACTTGCTTCAAAAAGATGGAGACTGGTGTTTTCTAGTTTTCCTTTGTTTGAAGCTGTGCATCTGCCCAGTGGAGTCTGGGAAAGGGAGCCCATTTCTGTGCAATCCATCCTCCTCTCCGTCAGACATGCTGTTCCCACCCCCTCCTTCCCCTCCGCCCCTCTCTCTTGGCAGCCCTCCGAGGCTTTCATCCCTAATTTGATTGTTGTAGCTGACACTGTCAATCTGAAATCCAGTAGCATGTCTAATGCTGGCTGGACAAGGGGAATGCAGGAGGAGTCGAGGGAGAGGCAAATTCATCTTGCGAAGTAGCTTTATGTAAATCGATCCTTTGGCCGAAGGCTGGAGCCGAGCATTTGCTGATTAATTGGAGAAGCGTCCTTGTTCCTGAGTCTTCTTTAGAGCGATGGCACAAATTGAGTCTGCTCTTCTTCACAAAGACATTCCCACGCCAAAAAGCCTTTGCAATTAGGAGATGAAACTTTGGGAGTGAGGGGGAGGTGGCAGGGGTGGGGGAACTTTTATGGAATTGTTCTGAAATGAAGTGTGTGCAAGAGGTCTGCTTTGGGATTAATTGCTGACCTGAGTATCCTCATTTGCATCCCTGACGGTAGCCTGACAGCCTAAGTTCCGAAGCATAACATCCCATAGGTGAACTGTTTGTGCAATAATTAGCAAAAATGAAGAGGGTGGCTAGTATGCTTTCTCCATGTGCTTTTCTTGTGGATTCCAAATATATCTGTTCAGTTACTGCTCAGATCTGTTCCTGTTGGCATCAAGGAGGGAGTGAATCTGTTATTGATCCAATCCCTCTTTCATATCTTCTAAACTTTTCTGGAAAGAGAAAGCCCCAGCAAGATGTTACCTCATCCTCCAGTGTGATCCTTTTAACTCTGTCCCAGAGCACTGTCTGGGGCTTCCCAGGTGGCCTGCCAATGCAGGAGATGCAAGAGATGCAGGTTCGATTCCTGGGTTAGGAAGATCTCCTGGAGGAGAGCATGGCTACCCACTCCAGTATTCTTATCTGGAGAATCCCATGGACAGAGGAGCCTGGGGCCACAGTCCATTGGGTTGGAAGAGTCGGACATAACTGCAGTGACTAAGTGCGGACACACTCGCAGGGCATTGTTTAACTTGCCTTTGCCAAAGAGCGAATGACAAATGAGCAGCCTGCACACGGGTGAAGTGAGCTTGGATCTGGAAAGATGGCTTATGACTGCTAACCTGACGAGGAGTGGAGCTGGCCAGGTCACATGGTCTTTGCTACTGACCCCCTCACTAAATTATCAGCTTTGGGGTCTGGGACTTTTGCTAAGCATGAGGCCTGATGTGTAGCTTAAAAAATACCTGTCAAATGGATAAAAGAAAAAGTTAAAAAGATTTCATGGCATTACCTGGTCCAAGGATGATTGAGAATAAACCTCCAGCTATGAGGATTTTTTTTTTTCCCAGTCCAGGTTGTCCATTTAAATCAGAAAGAGCTCTGGCCTCTTCCTTGACCCTTCCTCCTCTTCCTTCCTGATGGAGTATCATGTGTGTGAACTGATACAGTTAAAATAGGCTTGCGTACTATGGAGCCACAGATAAAGTGTCCAACTCAGAAGGGTTTAGTGAGGGGAGCTGAAGAGGGGGAATGAGCAGTTATATGGGAAGGTAGGCCATGCAGATGAATAATTAGCCTTTGGGGGACAGAGTTTAAACCTGGCCCGAGAGGGTACAACAGTTTTGGAAAATGGATTTGATCTGGAAAGGGGCTGTGCGCCTGACAATCTTTCATCTCCCCATTTCTCATTTCTGGCACTCCTGGAGACTAGGATGATATAAGATAATGAAACCCCAGCTAGAGAAGGAGACGCCCTGAGCATCAAGTGGCAGCAGATGTCAGAGGGGGTGACTGGCAGTGAGGAAGTTTTGATTATCTTTGTGATAATCTGCCCTGTGATCAATCTCCTCACCACCAAACTGTCTGAAAGATCTGGAAATCCTCACGTAGGCTGAGGATTAATAAAAGCCAAGTCGGGAGTGAGAGCAGAGGAAGTGGAGGTGGGAAGGAGAGAGGCAACCTGGAGCGAGACACGACTGTGTTTGGAAAGCAATTGAAGCCCCTTTCCCATGTCTGTCCCTTGTAACCTTAAATGTTCAACTTGATGATGGGGAAGGATTCTTTGAACACATTCTTCTCTGCATGCTCTGGGGACTTCCTTGGTGGCTCAGATGGTAAAGAAGCCGTCTGCAATGCGAGAGACCTGGGTTTGATCCCTGGGTCGGGAAGATCCCCTGGAAGAGAGCATGGCGACCCACTCCAGTATTCTTGCCTGGAGAATCCCCATGGACAGAGGAGCCTGGCGGGCTGCAGCCCATGGGGTCAAAAAGAGTCAGACACGACTGAGAGACTGAGCACAGCCCACTGCAGGCTCTGTGTGTGCTGCATTCTAAGACTAACATTTTGTGGCTGAACATGTGCCCCTTGAGGGGACAGAGCACGGGGGTTACTCCCCTGTGACTCATCTTGTCTTTTCTTTTTAAAATATTTATTTATTTTTGCTGTGCTGGGTCCTCATTGCTGCACAGACTTTTTCTCTGGGTGTGGCAACTGGGGGCCACGCTCTAGTTGTGGGGCATGGGCTTCTCATTGTGGTGGGTTCTCCTGTTGCAGAGCACGGGATCTAGCTGTGGTGCAGGGGCTCAGTTGCTCCATAGCATGCGCATTTTCCTGTGTTAAGGACTGAACGCACGTCTCCTGGATCAGCGGGCAGAGTCTTTACCACTGGACCACGGGGAAGCCCCCTCCTGTCTTCTTAAAGACCTAGGAGGTGGTAGGGGCTGCAGCCAGCTCTGCCTTGAGCCGCAGATGCCCAGAGGCTGGAGTTTGGAATTCAGCGCGGCAGCTCAAGGATACACGGCTTGTATATGCCTGTTCTTTCTTGTAACTTTTCAGAACCCCATCAAACAAGTGAAATCTCAACAGTGAAGGTGAGATGCTATCCTGGGGGCCATCTGCCGATAAAATCAATGTGGTTTCACAAAGGCTCAAAATTATCTCCTGCAGAAGCAGGAAAAGCAATTCAGTAAGAGCTCAGCACTTTGGGTTGCGAAGCGAGCTTCTGGAAACCAGTGTCGGATGAAGTCCACAGCAGTTTAAGACATTCGCCTACGTGAATACTATACAGTGACACTTCTCATCATGGCCCCTGTGCTATTTATTGTTCCACTCAAAGCAATTACAGTTATTGCTAATAACTCACACCTGTGGGTGTCCCAGTATGGACGAAAGCAGAGCAGATGCTGTCCTCTGGCTTATGTATGTAAAAACGGATGCAGTTCAATAGATTTACACCAAGTTTGAAGTTAACACTGATATTTAATCCCAGACCTGCTTCTGGCTATTTAGCTGGAAAGGCACCAGACGAAGGATGTGAGCGAGGGGAGAGCCCAGCGAACCGCAAAGATGAAATTCATTAGTGACGAGCATGAGACCCCTGCCACGAGTCTCGTGCCAGATGCAATAACCTCCCCTGCCCCAGGCAAAGAGGACAGGACCTCCACGGTAAGAGGTGGGGGAGGGCGAGGGGAAAAGGGGACACACCTCCCTGGCCCCTCTGAGACTGTGCATGGATTGCAGCCTGAGCCACACTCTTCCGGACAATCAACTACCTTCCTTGCATATCTGAGCCCAGAAGTCCTGCATACAGTCAAGGCCCCAGGAGACAGCGATGTACTATATCAAACGCATGGCTCAGGAGCCTGGAAGACCTTGTAGTGAATACCAGCTTTGCCTCTGGCTAGCTGTGTGACTTTGTATGAGTAATTACCTTGTCTGAGCCTCAGTCTCCTCATCTATAAAATGGGGATGATGAAAACACTTGT
This sequence comes from Antilocapra americana, assembly GCA_007570785.1. Taxonomy (NCBI): domain Eukaryota; kingdom Metazoa; phylum Chordata; class Mammalia; order Artiodactyla; family Antilocapridae; genus Antilocapra; species Antilocapra americana. The sequence goes on along the minus strand of ML664243.1, from coordinate 5,791,260 downwards.
GTCAGGGGATTATTATAAAATGGCTAATGAGTCCAGAGCATTTTTCATGTTATGGGGCTCATCATAAGCACCTAAGAAATATTATGAGTGCTGCCTACATCTGTTCAAGTCTTCAATCAAACGCTCTGAGAAGAAGACAAGAAAATCCCTGCCTCTTTGTCCCAGAAAATATCACATAGAAACTCAAAAATTGTAAAACAGCAAGTCAGGGTCAAGTTCAACATCAAAGGAAGCAATAATTGGGTTCCACTCAGCCTGCTGTGTCTCAAAGCTTCCACAGGTCCCGCAGGGAGACTTGACCTCTTGGAATCTCCCAGGCTCCCCTGAGGATGGAAACGGTGGGTGGGGCATAGCGAGAGGCACACAGGTTAAAGCTGCACAGCTCTCTGTAACCCCGTGGGAGCTGGCTGGACAAGGCCTGCGGTCACTGCTGCGCCGGGGAGAAGTCGGCAGGAGGCTTCTATCAAGAAGGAGAAGACGGGCAGCCAGAAGGCGGCTGGTGCTCCAGCAGGGAGGAGAGGGGGAAGATCACAGCCACGGCAGCGTTCAGACTGGGAAGGAGCCTCAGCACAACACGGTTCTGGGCTGAGAGCAGACTGCTGATCCAGCCACGTGTACACAGACTCAGAACAAGCCAAAGTAGTTTTCCGTCTTCCCGAGGAAGCTGGGGGCTTGCGTGAGCTTCCAAGGGGTCCAGAGCCATGTGGGAAATGGCCCTCAGAGGAGAGCCTGAGATGGGGCAAGGTGGGGAGGCCAGCTGACTTGGCTACTAAAGCCAATTTCTGGCTGCAGTTAGTCTCCGGAGAACAGACTCCTCATCGTCCTGGAGCTTACATTTCAAGGAAGGGTCACCATTAACAGGGAGACCACGATGTTTCCAGGGAGTCAGGTGCTACAGGTCAGAGCTAAGTAAATGAGAAGACACGGTCCCTGGGAGAGGACACCATGGTATGGCAAGTACGATGTCCCCTCTTAGGAAAGGATGGTCACCTGAGTAGACAGAGCCGGCTGCTGGAGGCAAGACTGCTTTCCTATCCCAAAGTGAAGGAGGCTGCTTGAGGACTGAGGGGTGGATTGAGAGGCAGCCTCTGTTATGCTGGTGTGGAGACTGTCAGGAGTTCTACCTCCATGAATGAAAGATCACCTTTAGAGTCAATGGCTGGGCAGGACAACCCAAGCATAGAGAGACAGAGATAGATGTATGGATGGATGGATGGAAGGATGGATAAAATGTGAGACAGAGACACAGGATTGAAAGAGAGAAAGACTGGCAGGCAGAGAGACAGAGGAAGAGAGTGACACAGTGAGACAGCATAAAACTAGAGAAGACAAAAGGAAAAGAAAGCCAGAGAGAAACACATCAACACAGAGACAGTCATTGCACAGAAGAGACCCCAAGAGGCAGAGGTGCACAGAGAGAGCTGCGGGCATGAGACAGAGATGTGGGGTGCAGACAGGCTCACATACACACAAGGAGAGGCGCAGAAAGACACAGGCGGGAGAACAAGAGACGACAGAACGGGAGGGGAGGGGTCAGGTGGGGGCCAGCAAAGGTTTGTGAGGCTGAAAGTGAGCCTCCGCTCCGAAAGACTAGGGATCCGGGCTTTCCCACGACATGGGGGCCAAGAATGGGAGGAGGTGTGAGGGCTCTCCAGGTCAGACTGGGGGGCCGCTCTAGGATGAGGAACTGTTACCCTCCTTGTCTGGACCCTCCCTGAGTTCAGGTCTCCCTCCTCCGGGACAAACCCTCCTCTTCACCCCAGAAAAGGAGCGCCCCAGGCCAGGGGGAGGGGCTGCTGGGTTTCTCGTAAGCTCTCAAGTCTAGTGGGCCCAGGGCTTCCTGTCTCCCTCAGGTCCGGAAGCCAGACTGGAGGTTCTGGCGGGGAAAACTTGTGGGGGTTTCAAACTTTTTACATGACAAAGCGAGTTTTTAAAAGCCCCATAAAATTTCAAGGCACATACTTAATGTTCAAATGGCAGAATATATCGATCCCTGCCCATCCTCTAGTATCTTAAGTTTACCCAGAGGACCGTTTTATTTAATTAACTTGGTGCTTTATTAATATAAATATTCTCCTATTGATCATAAGAGGGCTTGACAGGCACTCAAGCTGGGTATACATCACCTCCCCTCCGAGCAACGCCACTTAGAGGACTAGCTGGCTCTGAATCAAGGAGAGTGGCAGGAAGTGGTCCCCCGGGATGTCAGTTGCAGATGAATCTACAGCATTTTTATGGAAGGAGACTTTTTTTGAAGATCCAGCTCCTCACTTCTCTTAAAGTAGAAAGCATATGGAAATGAGATATGAAAATGGTCTTGGCTTACATGTATCAATTAAGCATGTCAATACCTTAATTAAATCGCTCAGCTTAATGAGATTTATACCAATGAGTATGTTTTATAGTTATAATAGCTTTTTTGGCCACTGTTCAAAATGTCAAATAAATTGTGAAAAGGGGATTTTTAAAAAGACATAATTGACATTCTGAACCGAAGCCAGTTTTTTCCCCCCTCCCTTCTTTCCCCTTTATTCATGTAATTTTGGAGAATATATATAAAGTAAAAGACCTTATAATGGATTGGGTTTTTGAAAGTCTTTTTTATCCTTCAATTCTAATCCGTCTTATCAACTTTTCTAAGCCTCGGATCACTGAAACGGTGAACGCCCCTAACTTTCTTCTGGCCCTCTGGAGCTGCTTTTTAATAATCTATAACTGAAGCTCCCCATCAATATACACAGAAAGAAAAACACACTCTCTGCTCTGATGAACAAAACCCCAAACAAAGCAGGACATAAGGTTAAAAGGCCTTATGATGTGAGAAGGTTATTACCAAAACATCAGGACATCTGGATAAAAAGTATTCTTAATCTCTTATGAAAAATCATATTTTCTTTAACTTACATGGCAAAGAAAGTCAAGATTCTCCCTCCTTTATCCTTAGTCTCTTTTTCTCTCTGAGCTTTTCTAAATCATTTCTTCATTTACTTTTGTATATAACCATGACCTACTTCCTTAAGGACAGAAAACCAGGAGAAGACCTTCTAGACATGGACAAACATACACAATAAAGGAAGGTGAAATGACTGGGAAGCTTGCTTCCTGTCGTGGATTCCTCCCAGTAAGTCACAGGCAGAATGAGCGAAGTTTCAAGTATTGCCATGTAGGTTCAAGGTCATTATCTAAAACCAGGACTGCAAACAAGAAAATGAAAGAAAACTAATATACACGATTTGGGGGCACTTGCCTGAAATGCCATGGACAGAGAGGACTACAGTCCGTGGGGTCGCGGTCGGACATGACTGAACGACTGAGCATGCCTGAAATGCACAAGTGCGCTTCAAGTCGTGGTTCAGTCCTCCCTCCAGCCCTGAGCGCTCGGCCAGGCCGCGGGTTGAACGCTGCCCTAGAGCAGGCTGACCGGAGGCAGGAGCCCCCTGGGCTTTGTGCCGGATGATCCCCCCTGAGGTTCTGGCCTTTGAGGATCCTGTCTGTGGCCTCTCAGCCTTTCATGGTCAACCCCCTCCCAATTCCTGGGGAAGAATGGTACCAAACAGAGGCTCCAGAGGCAAGGAAGAACCAGGTAGGTCCTCCCATTCTGATTCCCTTCGCTGACAAGATCTGGTCGAGATTTGCAGAAAAGACCAAAAACCCAGTGACCATTATTAGATACTATTCAAAATAAAGCATCTTTGCTCAGAACCCACGAAAATTTTGGAGCCAAAACATCTAATCTTCTTGGTTTACAGATGGCAAAACTGAGGACCCCAAAGAAAAAGGATTTGCCCAAAGTCACGCTGTTTGAGGCAAGTACACAGGACTCCGACTCTGAGGACAGGCCTGTCCCCCTTGTGGGTTGTTTCTGCTCACTATCTGCAGGACAGGACTGGAGGGCGGGCTGGGTCCAGCAGTTGTCATCTGTCTGGTTGCTGGGGAGCATCCTGGCTAATCGGGCTACCTGGCAGGGGCCCTCCCTCCTCTGCTCTCTCTGCAATATGTGAACAGATTTCCTAATGCTCTGACTGCATTTAAAATGGGTAGTCTTTCCAGATCCATCCGTCCATCCAACCAACACTTATGGAGCATTTACTGTATGCTAGACATGATGCCAGGCACAGGGGAAGAGACAGTGAACTAGTTCTCTGATCCTGCAGCTTATAGACTTTTAGGGAAGACAAACATGAGCAAATAATAGTACCGAGGAGCATCTACGATTTAAACCCTATAAAGAAACACGAGATGCTTCTATGATAGGAGCATGTACAGTAAGAGAGCTCAACCCGGAGAAGAGAGCTAGAGGAAGGGAAGCTCCAAAGGGGACACAAAGGATGCAGAGAAATAATGCAGGGGAAGAGTGCTCAGGCTATGGGTTGGTGCAGTGGTTCTCAGAGTATCCTCTCTGAACCTGTTAGAAATGCAAATTCTTGGATGTAATCCCAGACGTTCTAAATTAGAATCTTGGTGGGGAATATCCACCTGTGGGTTTTTCTCCCTCCCCCCGCCCCAGGGAAATAACTTTTTATTTTAGTGGAAATTTAAAAGCATACATGAAGGTGGAGAGAGTAGTATAATAAACATCAACTTTACCAATGATCAATATTTTGCTAATTGGCTCTTAGTTCCCTGACCAGGGATCAAACCCAAACCAATGGCAGCGAAAGCACTGAGTCTTAACCACTACATCACCGGGGAATTCCCTCTCTGGAGTATTTTAAAAGCGTCTTAGACATCATGTCATTTTGTTTATGTGTAAATATATTTCAGTATACAATTCTAGCCAGTAAGGACTTTTAATTCAGCTATCTAGCAATTATTTCACCTAATAAAATTAACAGTCCTTATTGTTTGCCTGGCATGCTGAAGTCCATGGGGTCGCAGACAGTTGGACATGACTGGGCTACTGAACAACAGCTGCTGGCAGTCAAGGTTTAAACAAAGCCCGGGCGTGGCATTCAAGCCGCCTGTGTTTTAAATGAGCCCTCTGGACGGTGCTAATGCCATGGGAATTTGAGACCCACTGATAAAGAGCATGCTGCAAAGGGAACGTGTGGTGAGGACGCTGGGACGGATGAGCACGAGGCACGTGTGATCTGAGAAGCAGAGAAAGGTGAATGTGGCTACCTTGGGGCAGCTAGAGAGTAGTGGCGGAGAGGGGACTGGCTGGGAAAACAGGAGCAGATGGCAGATGGGATTGGGTTTGGACATGATCGGAGGACAAGGAAAGCCACCGAAGGGTTTTAATCAGGGGAGAGGAAAGTTCATTGAATGTTGATGAAAACTCTCAAACGAAACCAGTAGAGCAAGAGGAATAGGTCTTCCTTCTGCTGATTTGGAAAGCCAATTAAAAAATAACTGATATTTTAACGAATTCACATTTACGTGTAAATTTTCATTTAAAAAGCCACAGGCTGTCACTCTCTCACCATATGCTTCTTCTCCATCCCATTCTCCACAGTGACGAATAAGCCCTGAGTCTCCACATGCGCCAAGTGGAGCAGGAGGAGAACAAAGAACTTAGAAGCAGCCGGGTTTTCTGGGAGTGGGGACTGCGAGCCTCTGGAAGTCCTGGGTGTTTGCGTCCATAAGTTTGCCCAGTCAGGGCTTTACTTGTTTCAGCATTTTCAAAAGAGTTACGACTTATCTGCACCTAACTGACCCCTTAAAAAAGACCCTGATGCTGGGAAAGATTGAAGGCAGGAGGAGAAGGGACTCAATGGATATGAGTTTGAGTAAGCTCCGGGAGCTGGTGATGGATGGGAAGCCTGGCGGGCTGCAGTCCATGGGGTCACAAACAGTCGGACACGACTGTCACTGAACTGAACTGAACTAGCCATTCATTAGAGGAGAGAGCAGGGTCCTATTCTCCAGACCAGAGGGTGAAGGGTTTGCCCCATAATCAAATGTCACAGAAAACCAGGGCAGGACCCCAGGATCCCTGCTCTTTGTTCTAGCTGCCCAGGAGAGAGGGGTGTACATGTCGGGGGGTGGGGTGTGGGATGAAAGACTTAGGGTTAAGGGCCTTCGGGCCCGGCCCCTCTGCTGTGCATGCATGACTGGAGCCCACTGCCCTCCTGCGGCCCTCCAAGGGTCCCCCGCAACATCGCCTCAACCCCGTCCTCACTCCTGATCCCAGCTCTACACTAGCTGCCCCTTCCTACTCTCCACAGACATCAGTCACGGTGCTTCTCCCAGCATCTAGTTCAGTGGGTTTTAAATGATTATTTAAATGCAGACATTTTGTTGAGTAGATGTTTGCCTAGTGCCTTGATGTACAAATAGATCTCACTGGAGCTTCTCTGACTGGTGTGGTGGGTGACGGGGGATCCTGGGGGGATCGAACACCCATGGACTCAGGGCACTTTGACACATTTTGAATACTGCCATCGCCTTCATTTTACTCTGGAAGAGGCGGTGTCGCAAGAGTCAATGTCTGTCTGAGGCACTCGGCAGAGGGAACCTCAACACACCTACCTTTTGTGTTCTACTGTCTCTCACTCCATTTCCAGAAACTTCAAATGTTTGGAGCATGGGGAACTCCTCTCAGTGAAGACTCAGCGTTGCCCGTACTGGCCTGTGTGTGTGCTCAGTAGCTCAGTCATGTCTGAGTCTTTTGTGAGTCCCTGGACTGCAGCCCACCAGGCTCCTCTGCCCATGGGATTCTCCAGGCAAGAATACTGGAGTGGGTACCATTTCCTCTCCAGGGGATCTTCCTGATCCAGGTATCAAACTTGGGTCTCTTGAGTCTCCAGCATAGGCAGGTGGATATTTTTTTTTTTTTTTTTTTACCACTAGCACCACCTGGGAAGCCGCTGTACTTGCTTACTAGTAACTAACTAGTTCTAGGTAAGAACCACACATTGTTGAAAAACAAAAACTACTATTTTGTTTTTCTCCTAACCTTTCCTGCTCAGTTTGCATGGGGTAGAACACTAGTGAGAAGATGAAGATGAAAACAGTCCCACAGAGCCTAATTCTCCACTCCTGATCATCAGTCTCTGTGCTTTTACAGCTGCGAATCAGAACTTCCCTTAGAGAGAAAGCGATGGAATTTTAAACGTTCTGACTCCTGTCTCCTCTGCGGGGCTTAATCCAGAAAACTTTACTTTAGAAATAATAATAACTAATGGTAATACCTCATGCACACTTAACCAGCATTTGTCACGTTCCTGTAGTCTTCTTGGTATTTTTGCACATGCTTTAATTTCTCTTTCCTATCAGAACACAGAAAATAACTCCCAGGCATCACTGCAAAATGCTAATTCCAGTTTGGGGGGCAGGCATAATGGCAGGAGGGTGAATTGCCATGGAGATACTACACTGTGACAGACACGTGTGCACAATTAGAGGAGCCCATAACAAAAGGGGTCATGCCATTGGTCTCTGGAAAGGGCAGTTCTTCTGTGCCACCATTTTAGCATCACAAGGGTGCCCTGGGCTGGCACGGGAGTTCTAGATAATTCTGAATTTCCTCAGGGTTAATCTCTGATAAGCTTCTTTGAAAAAAAGAGAGATTTCCAGACCCTGCCCATTGACAGGAATGCATTTTTCAGGCATGATGAAATACTAGGAGTCATGGCTTAGAGCTGCACTCATTCAGAGAAATGAACATTTGATGAACACCTACTATGTGCTCATTTCAGTTCTGAAAACGATGATGACTCGGGATTTTATACACAAGATCACAGTTCAAACACTAGGCAGCTTGCTCAAGGGCACACAGCAACGAGGAGCTGAAATTGCATGCGTCTGTCCTGACTCCAGAACCATGTTCTGACCTTGCTGGACCACAGCACTTCCTGGAGGAGCCGCATTCATCACCCATCCTGCCAGCCCCACCTCTCCCCTGACATCAGCCAGTGAGAAAGAGGCACACACTCAGGTACCCATGAACACAGAGATCATGTCTAGACTTTTAGCTTTGGCTTTAATGAGGTACTAGGGGTAAAAGAAGTTGAAAGAGCAGTCTCTTTTGAGATTTTGGCTAATGGGCCGTCCGTGTCATGTGAGATTGCTTTCTGGGTAAGCTCTTGGTTGAAATACTGAGTGTTAGACAGAAAAGCACTAAGATGGGGAGAGAGCTAAAGAAATATGAGGGCACTGGGGAATTCCCTGGTGGTCCAGTGGTTAGGACGTGGTTCTTTCACTTCTGTGGCCCGGGTTCAATCCCTAGTCCAGGAACTAAGATCCCACAAGTCTAGCAGTGCAGCCAAAAATAAAAAATAAAAAACCAGAAATACAAGGGCCTTATAAGAACTCACCTAGAGGGCTAGAAACAGCAAGCCCAGAACTCTAATTATCAGCAAGTCCTAATTTCTGCCTCACATCCCTCAGAGTCTGTAGAAATTGGGTTAGCCATGTGTTTTCTCATAAGGAAAGGATCACATTCCCCTCCCTACCTGACCCCTATGTTTTGATGTTCAAGAAAGGAAAGAAGAATCAGAAACAATCCTTAACATACCATACCATGTTGATATCCTTGAAAGTACAGAAAGGATGAAAACGGCCGGAGTACATTAAAAGTAATGACAAGTTTGGTAAAACCCCACATTGCCTTGGCACTGCCCATTGTCTCCAGCAATAAAGAAACACCACAGGCAATTTACTGGGAGTTCTCAAATGAACTGCTTTTGCTGAGAACAGCACATTAAGCATTTGGTGGGAAACATTATCATTCTGGTAAAGAACTTTGAATACGTGAGACTTGAAGCCCAGGAGATGAATAAAGCCTGAGAGTTTAAGTTTAATTAATATTTAAAAAACACACACTCGTTATGCCTTTGTGCACGGTGATGGATCTGGATAAAAGTGAGTCAGGAAAGTTCTGTCTGGATCTCAAACGGTTACAGGGGTTAGCTCTAGAATGAGGAACAGAATTGGGAAGAGGGTAAAGGGGAATTGTCCACCTTTCTTACCAAGAAAAACAGAGGAATAATGTGGCAAAAAAAATACACTTTATAACTTGATATTTCTATGTTTTACATGACATTTCCATATTTAAGTGATTTTTGTAACAAAGTATTTGCAAGTTGTTTGTGTGTACTTGAAAGTTCCATTTAAAGAGAGTGATTTCACTTTCGTGAGCTCCTTTTTACTGCCTTTGCAAGTAAGTTAAGTGATTTGTTCCATGCTTTCTCACCGAGTAGCTGAGCTTCTGCGCTCCAAGCCACTGGTGTCAGCTCCACCAAGTGCTGTGTCCACACAGAAGCAGAGCTGCGGGCCAGCTCAGTGAGCTGACCTCGGCCCTAGGACCTCGCACCAGAAGGCAGATTATGGGAAGGTAAACACCTGCTGTCCTTTCTCCTCCTCCCTGTGACTGGTTCATCAGGATGTAAATTTATCTACAGCCTCCCAGGTGCAAGACCTTTTTTTCTTATTTTCCTCAGCACCAAGATGCAACATTCCTCCTTCGACAGTTCTTTTTCAATTATATAGGGAATAGGAAAAGACGCCTTGAATATTTCGTTAATCGGAAGGCAAGTTATTGAACCGTATCAAAGTGTGATCATGTAGACAAAGAAAAGGCCAGGAAGGTAGCATGGAAGCGGGTGAAGCAGCATCAGTGGTGAGCTGGGGACTGGGAGAAAACGCGTGACCCTTCTCCTCTTTGAGGACTGGCCTTGACCACTTATGCTCCATAATTGTAATGATGTATGATACCTACACTAAAGAAATTCATGTATTAGTTTTAAAGAGCAAAATACATAGGATAAAGATATTTTAGAAAATACAGGATGGCAGAAGCAATTACCTATAATCCTACTTGAGATAGCCACTGAAAATACTCTGCTTATTTTTTCCGGTCTGTCTTCTATGGATCCTCTGCATGTGTTTATATACATATATATGTAAGTGAATATATAAACAAATATGCATATCGAGAGAAAGAGATGGAAGAGAAAGAGAAAGGCTGATCTTAGAAAGGCTTATACTCTTTTTTCACTTAACATCACATTGCAGCCTGAGAGGGCCATGCACGTACAGGGTGGTAGACAGAAGGAGCCTTTCCATCATATACCCTTTTTTATCATTTGAGTTTTGAACCATTAAAATGTATTGCCTATGTTAAAAGAGACTATCATTGCATATTTTATTAAGCATTTTCCCATGCCACTGCATTTCGTGTGGTCATCCTTTTAAGTGACTGCATCATACTCTTTGCAAACATTCTGGAAGGGACCGTGACCACATCAGTCACCCCGTCAGTGCTGGGCCTGTCCCCTAGGGCCTCCTGACCTTCTCACACCCTTGCCTGAGCTCTCCTCAAATCTGCCCGAGAAGCATGCGGTCCACAGTTCAGTCTGCGGAGATGGAGGGCAGGTTTCCAGCAGAGCTGATGTCACTCTGTGGAAACGAAGCCTAATGTCAAGAAGGATGAGTGGTGCAGGAGAGAAACACCGAAGAGCTTGAATGAATAGCGTCTCCAATTCCCAGACCTCTCATGACTTTACTGCCGAAGCAAGAGGGGGCAGAGTGCGGAGGATGCTCTTCAAGTGGCTCCAGGGGACTTCTTCCTCTTACGACAAGGGATTTTAGAACACCTATCACCAGGGTAACAAACTGTGCAAGGAAATACAGCAAGGACATGCACTAAAAAAGAGAAGCTCTGAAGACTGGCAACCATGGCTTATTTTTACAGATCCTTATCCTGAAATAGTATAAAAAAGCAGGCCAGATAAAGTTCACTGCCATTTTTCTAACCATGATTACTCTCTAGCACATATTAAGAATGATAAATGCTCTCAGGCTCTATTTCAAATAAAAATGCTTCCGACATAAGACCTATGGAGGAACAGTCATTTCTGTGTAAGAAATGACTTCTTATGTGTCATCCCCAGGAAGACAAGTAACACCTGCTTATCCCCTGCTTCTCAGGTGGCTCAGTGGTGAAGAATCTCTCTGACAAGCAGAGATGTGGGTTTGATCCCTGGGTCCGGAAGATCCTCTAGAGGAGGAAATGGCAATTTACTCCAGTATTTCTGCCAGGAAAACCCCAAAGACAGGAAAGCCTGGCAGGTTACAGTCCATGGGGTTGCAAAGAGTCATTTACAACTTAGCAACTGAAAAACAAACCCATCCCCTACCTTGACTTTCAACCTCCCTTACAAATTAGATGCAATGGTGACGTGGAAACCACATCCTGGTACTCACCCTGACTTCTTGCCTTTTCTCCCAACATACTCTTGGGCTTTCCTACACAAACTTGTGTCCTACACATTAGGATCTGTCCTAGCGTGCACCACACATGCATATGTGAGCACGTGTGTGTGCTCAGTCGTGTCCTATTCTTTGTGACCCCATGGGCTGTAGCCTGCCCGGCTGCTCTGTCCACAGATAGAGAGCATCTAAGACATCGAGGGTCCCTCCCAGAGTGTCCTTGCACAGAAGACCAATACTTAGGGTACAGTTTTATTTCTTGGGGAGTCTCCCTTTGCCTACAGCAGCTGTTGCAAACTAACATTGCATTCGCTTGTGCATCCATAAAAAAAAAAAAGACTCAGCCAATATTTTAAAACTGGGAAATTTATATAGATAAACATCTGGATTTGGGGCTACTCTTGAAAACTCCAAAGCCATCAATCTAGACCCTCTGTCCCTTCCATGCACAGAGCTCAGCAGCAGCTGCTCTCCGAGGAAGGGGCAGACCATTTTCATTTCAAGTTCAGCATCATCCATGGCAGTCCCCATTGCCTCCTAACCTTGAGGCCCCTGTGTCCATTCCCATTCATCACTGGGCTGACATTGTTGTTTCTCTGATCATGGAGAAATAATTTTTTTAAATAATTTTTTATTACGCCTGCCCATTTCACTCAATTACCCCATACTTTACTTGAAGGTATTTGTATTGTAACCCCTGGTCTAGAATTTTGAGAATATGACCTCAAGGTTTATTCAGGAGCTATAAACAAGAAACAAAGAATCAAGCCATGTCTTCTGCTCTACCCCTCCCGCCCCCACTGTGACAATTCTCCTCATTCCTGGCATTAAAACCGGGTTTCTGGTCTGGCTTTGGGCACATCCTAAGGGACTGAAGTTCGTGGTCCCTGAGGCAGGACTCCAGACCTGTTTACCTAGACCTGGTTGTACTTTTCAGCCCTTCCCAAAAGAAGCCCAGCCTTCCTCTTTGCAGGATCTGCTCTAAATCCATTAACTTAATTTGTTACAAATGTGCAGCATTCCCTTTCTTGTTAAACATGGACAGATAGGTGCATGATTTCAAAGCTGAGAGAAGCACACAATCAAATGATTTTGTGCAGAACCAAACCATCTGGGCTGAAAACAAGCTTCTCAAAATAATTGTTTTCTCCCCTTGATGGTGGAACACATTAGAATACTTGGCTCTTTGGCTGGTTCAGCCTAGCTATGCAGATGAAGTCTGTGTATTTACACGGTAATGAGACTACAGGTTTGTTGTCACTTATGCCCGACCATCATAGAAAAATCAACCTCCACACTCAAACAGCGAAATGAGCAGAAGTTCCATATTACATTAGCTTACTCCTGTTGTTTAAAGGAATATTTTATCCAGATACACATACACTCATGTTTACATAATCACTTATGCACATTCATATGTTGACACATTTACACACGTACATACATATTTGGCCACGCATCACGGATGGATTAAATCACCACACGAGTGATGGTCATAGTTAGTTAGACGGTCATAACAAGTGGATCTTTATACTTAATCAAAGTGACCTCTGTGAATAGAATCTCTTTTGAAACAGCTTATGTTTTGTATTCTTGAGAAGCACAGCTGGAGCCCTACCAATGAGACCAGGAGAAGACACAGCCCTCATCCCTCTTTTGGAAAGAAAACAGTAACAAAAGTCCTAGACTCTGGGAAATGGAGAGTACAGCCTGAGATTTTTGCACCAGGAAAAACAGCAAAAGCCGAAAAAGCTTGTGTTTAAAATCAAGTAGCTTCTCCATTGGTTTGATGAAAACCTGCCTCTTCTCTCTGGTCCTGTCTCTCAAATCAGCCTGATTTTGCAAGACAGATAACGCACATTAATTAAATACCAAATGATTATTAAAAACTTTGTGAAGAATAATTAATTGTGCATGTAACAGATTATGTGAGATGGCAGTGCCTATGTTTGAATAATTTGCTGGGTATCTGAGCTTTAGTAGCTCTCCGACTAGGTTTCACCCTTTTCTTTACAATCTCCAGTTGCTGGTATAACTCATGCACGTGGGAGAACAGCTGCATTGTGGATTTAAACTTATTTTCTCTCTCTTCTTATTACCTCCCAATGAGTAAGTATGCTTTTAATGAAGAGTCTCTGAATAAAAATAGGATTTTGCAAAATCTAAATTGAATGAATGGCCTAGAAACTCTTTTTTTGTGAAACAGTCTCACTACATGTAAATTTGTTAGAACTGTGAAAATACACACATCTCAGCAGTAAGCAGGGGCCACCATGCAAGCATCTTCTGGCTACCATTCTAAATAATTCCAGCCCTGATCTCAGAATGAAGGAGGTTTACATTAGGTGGCATATTTACCGTCAGGATGATAGTGGGAAAAGCCAGTCATTTGGAGCACAGCAGGTTCAGGTTCAAGTTTGAGCTCCATCCCTTTTTAGAGAAACCTTTTCTGTTTCTGAGTCTCAACTCTCTTGTCTCAGAGAGGATTCTATTATAGTAATGTTTTAAAACTCCTGACACCTGGAATGCAAATGTAGGCTATAGCAGACCCGCTCTGTGAAGTAGCTGGATGCAGCTATATAGGTGATGTGGCTGTGGGATTCCAGCCCTCCCTGCTCATTTCTGGACAGGAGATTCTCTTCTGTGTTCTGAAGCACCCAGAGTCTAGAAGCCAAGATCAGCATTCAATTCCAGACTGGCTGCTACTTTCGGAGTCACTTGAGGTCTACTGGTCGTTTCTCCCTAATGGTAGCAAGCTCCTTATCATTGCCTGCTCCTACCCCATTGGTGGCTCAGACAGTAAAGAACCTGCCTGCAATGCAGGAAACGCAGATTCAATCCCTGGGTTGGGAAGATCCCCTAGAGAAGGGGTTGGCCACCCACTCTAGCATTCTTGCCTGGAGAATTCCATGGACAGAGGAGCCTGTTGGGCTACAGTCCACGGGGTCACACAGAGTCGGACATGATTGAGCGACTAACACTTTCTCTTTCACCCCACTGCATCCTGCTCAGTGCCTAGCAGGCACCTCAGAGCTCAGTACACACACACAGTAATGCAGCTGGTGGCTGCTGGTCTGAGAAGCATTACTGTCCATTTATTCAGCAACCAAAAGACCAGACTTTTTCAACTGAATCCTTAGTTTTCCCCTGTATTAAATTTATAGGCAAATCTGAACATTCAAATTTGTTTATAAACTATTTAACAAGTTAATATATGTCCATGGTGTTAAAAAATAATGATATAAAATAAAAAGTAAAATCAGTATTTTCCCCCCATCACTCTGACCTCTGGTCTCTTCCTCTACAGATCTTAATATTCTCTTCTGTATTTTTCTTGGCATTATTTAAAACCCGCACAAATTTAAAACAAACGGGCAGAAATTTCAAACAAATAAACAGGTACAAACACATACTGTTCTACATTTTTCTTTTTTAACTTCACAGCGCCTTTTATACTCAATGGTACTTTCCCCACATCTGCACATGCAGCTCTAGCTAATTCTTTTAAATGACCACATACTAATTCCTTTATAGATAGATGTACCATAAACTATTAACTGGTCCCCTATTGAAGACTGGTTCCAATGTTCTGTGGGGACAGTGAACTTTAAGACACATATATCTTGGAATATTTTGTGAATATATCCATTTGAAAAATTCCTAGCAGCACAACTGCTGGGTCTAAAAGGGTCAATGCACTGAAAATTTTGATAAATATTGCCCAAAGGGGTCTCCAAAGAGGCTGTACTAATTCTATTTATTTTGAATAGTTCACACTGACTCTCTAGGTCACTGTCCCCAAGGAGGGCCCTTCCTATTGCCCTGGGAAGCATCAGAATCTGCCCAAGGTTTGGGAAAAATTAAATCATGGTCAGAGATCCAGTGGCAGTAGTACTGGATTGTCACCTGCATGAAGTCAATGCAGGGCACGGACTCAAAGAATGCCTTCCGCTAGCTGCTGTCCCGTTCCTGAACTTGCTGGGAGCAGCCTCTTGACAGCTGAGGGGGAGCACAGTGCCCCTCCTGCGGAGGGGAAAGGTGGCTTCAAGTGTCAACTCCCCCTCTTCACTTGGCCTTTTCACCCTTGGCCAGTTCCTTTTCCTCTCTGTACTTTAATTTCCTTGCTTATAATGTAAGATAGATTCAGGATCACAAACTCAAATAACAGGAATCAAGCACAGAAACCAACTCAGTGGCTAGTGGGGATGGTGACCCCTCCAGGAGCATATGCCTGCCTCAAGACTGAGCCAAATTCCACGCCAAACAGCCCTGGGGATGAACTCGTGACCCGTGGTTGCTAGATCTCCCAGTGTCCATG
Organism: Antilocapra americana; assembly: GCA_007570785.1. Classification (NCBI taxonomy): domain Eukaryota; kingdom Metazoa; phylum Chordata; class Mammalia; order Artiodactyla; family Antilocapridae; genus Antilocapra; species Antilocapra americana. The sequence continues at coordinate 5,775,788 of ML664243.1, read as the reverse complement.
GGGATTCCAAAATAAAAAAATTTATGCAACATTTCTAGATTTCCTTTTCTAGATTTTTAAATGCTAGAAACAGATTTAAAATCTTAAAAATTCAATTTGATACTTACTATTAAAAATCCATGAATTCACAATTATACTCAATAAGAGAAAGTGAAAAAAAAAGAAAAAATTTGTCACCACTAACCAACTCTATTCTTAAAACTGGAATTTAAAGAGAAAGAATGAAACATTTATCTAGTCTTTTCTCTAGGAACTGCACTTCAGGGTAATCAAATGGCCTGGGTTTTGAGTTCTTCTTTACACATGTTTTACAAATAGATGTAAACAGAATGGTAGAAAAAAGTCATTTTGCAACCTCTAATTAAGTAATAGATCCGGGCAACAGTCTTCAATGCTAAAATCCTTAAGTTATAACTTGACTCAGGGTGCCAAATTACTATTAGTAAGGGTAGAAAAACAACTTTACAAAAGAGAGATCAGATTGTAACTATCTGATCAGACCTGAGCATGAGAACAGTTAAACCATGTTAGTGGTATCCTGAGATACAGGGTCAGAGGATTCTTGTCAAAAATTTAAACCTGAATCTAACCAAATCTAATTAACCAGTGGCTAGAAACATGGGGTGTAGAGAAACAGATTAAACTACAGCATGGAGAAGCCATAAAAAAAAAATACAGAAAGTGGGGCGTGCGTCAGGCTTGACTTCTTCAAGTTACCAGCAAGAGAAAAAAGTGGAGACTCTTCCAGATTAAAAACAGAAACAAACAAAGCAGAGAGTGATGTTTTAAACCAGCACCATCTGATGTAGATATATGAGCCCTCATGCCTGCCACAAATGTGATTTTACATTTTCTAGTAGTTGCATTAAAAAAATAAACAGAAACACATTTTAAGCATATTTAATAAAAAAAAATTTTTATACCAAACATAACCAAAATACTATAACTTCAACACAGAGTCAACATAAAATCGTTCGTGAGATATTTTTACATTCTTTTTCCGGTGCCGTCTTCGAAATCCCATGTATGTTTCACACTTGCAGCATATCCGAATTCAAACCAGCCACAACGCAAATTCTCATTGGCCATGTGTGGCCAGAGGCCATTGCAGAGAACAGCACATTCCATCTAGACTGAAGGAGGCATAACAACTAAACGTGATGCATGAACTGTGTGTGCACTGCAGTTTGAACAAACGAATTGTTGAAAAATATTTTGGGGATAACTGGAAGACTTGTAATATGATAACAGTGCTGTAATTATATAAGAATATATTTTTACTTTAGCTGTACTGAAATATCTCAGTAAAGTGGCACAATGTCTATAATTTACTTTAAAATACATGGGCAGGAAAATAATAACCACCCACAGAGGGCAAAACATTCACAAATGTTAAATCTAGGTGAGAGGTATATGGGGGAATCTCAGTGGGTCAGGAAGATCCCCTGGAGGAGGAAATAACTACCCACTCCAGCATTCTTGCCTGGGAAATCCCAAGGACAGAAGAGCCTGGCGAGCTGCAGTCCATGGAATCTCGTGTTGGACATGACCGGGCCACTAAACAACAAAAACAACAACTGAAGTGATCTTTATGGGCTTTTCTAGATGGGAAATTTAGGATGCCAGTTGCATCTCTGCCTTTGAATTTCATTGAGCTGGGCAAGAAGTTCCAGCAAGCAAGGAACTCTCACTTGAATAGGGATTTTCTTCTCTCCTCTGCAGGGAAAACCTTAGGAGAAGGTACATACAGCTGGAGGAGGCTGTCTGCTGAGCCTGCTCCACAGAGCTCAGCGGAGAGAGCAGGACCTGGAAAGTCAGGTCCCAGCTGAGCTGGAGCCAGAGAGGAGCGGCTCCAGGCGCCCAGGGCGTCACTTACCGGACTCCAGGCAGGACGTATCTACACTGCCCTTCATTAGAGCTAATGGAATTTCAAGGTCAATGACAGGTCATAAATACCAGCCCTAAATTAAGTGTATCTGAGGCTCCTTGCCCAGAGGATTTTTTTTTTTTTCTTTTTCTCTTAAAAACTAAGTTGCTTGGGAGATAGGGGAGTGTCAAAAATACATTTAACCTTTCAGGATGAAAATGTTATCAATTCTATTGATTTAGATCATAACTCGCTTCCACTTAACTCATCAAAAAGGACTGCCAATTTTAGAAATAATGTATTTGTTAGTCTCAGGGAGATTTTTTCCTTTCTGTCTCCCACCCATCCCTCTCCCTGCCAACTCTTTTTCTAGGCCACTTTTGTCTCAAGCTCCCCTGGGGAAGCCTCATACAGGAGATGGACTCAGGGGCTGGCTAGATGGCTGACACCACCAAAACGCTGCCCATCTTGCCAGTGGTGCTTTATATTATTGATAGCCGCTTCTCTGCCTGTCATTTCTCCCTTCTCCTTCTTAACAGCTGGGAATATCCCCGCAATCCTTGTCATGCAACATGGCTAATATGTTCAGCTTCAGAGGTACAAAGAAGATGGAAATAAATGAAGGGATCACTAAATAGGAGTTTTTCTATCTCTCTGGTGGGAGGATGAGTAACTAGGAGCAGACAACCACGAACGTCATCGCATAATGATCAAGTTGAGAGCTTGAGAGACTCTCAAAAGAATCTGACATCAATACCTTATCGAAGGTCAGTTGTACAGTGCGATTAGGTTCCAGGGCCAGAGTCAACAGTAATTCCTAGCTAAGTCCTAGAGTTATCACACCATGAGGCTTTCAAGCCAGGGTTTAGCAGCTCCCAGTCCCTCCCACTCAGCTCTGTGGGATGCTGTGCCTTGGCTGCATATATCAGCTTGCTTCCCTGCCTACTTCTGCGCGTGCGCGCGCGTGTGTGTGTGTGTGTGTGTGTGTGTGTGGCACTACAGGAGGGGAAAGAACTGGCCTGACATAAATCAGTCAAAGCCCTATATTCGTTTTGTATTGATATTCCATGTTGAAGAATCCCAACCAGAACTCCAAATAAGGCACATCTTGCTGCAAACAGGAATGTTGATTTTTTTTTTTTTTTTTTACAAAATTCTGTCTTTATTGAAGACGGCCGCAGCCCTTCCCTGGTGCCCTCATGGCTCCCTGCTGGCCTTCTCTCCAAATCCTGAAGTCTGTTGTAAGGTCTCCTGTTCCCCATCAAAACAGAAAACAGAAAATCTTGGCATTGCTTTTATGTCCACATTGTCTCTAGAAGCACACCCCCCGATATGGAAGGTTTTGGTGTATTCAAATCTAATCCCTTTTTGGAGAAGCCAAGGAAACCTTTGCGGCACTATTGTGTAATTCTTTTATTTCCCAGGCTGAAAGAGTTAGCTTTATCAAGCTAATACAATCTTCGCTCCCAAGACAGACCAACTCTGACTTTACACAATCTGTGGATAAATAGCTGAGCTTTCCTGAAAGTCTCTTTCCATTCATCTCAGCAGAGGAATGAGGAAATATGGATTATCGTTTGGTTGCAAATAGATTTCAATCTAGAGGAAGATCTACAAAGGGCTTGAGACACCTCTATAAATTTAAACAGTCTCCAGTTAGTCCTGAAGAGTTAAATCCTCCGTCCTCTCTTTTTAAAAACATCCTGGCACTTCAAAGATGTTATATTAGACAGATGTCACGTTGATATAATAAACAGCAATGCCAAATCTAATGAATTAAAGGAAAAGAGAACCACATGCTGAGATTTTCAGATAAAATCAGGTAATGACAGGGAAGAAAAATGAAGCTGCTTTTTTTTTTTTAAATTTTCTTTACATTATCGTGTTGCTTTTGGCATACATTGACATGAATCTGCCATGGGTATACATGTGTTCCCCTTCCAGAACCCCCCTCCCACCTCCCTCCCGAGCTGCTTTTAAAAACGACTTAGTCCAAAATTCAAGGTGTGGAAAGGCTCATAGCGGGAGAAAGCTCACCTGTGCATTGCGTTCTTCTTGCATTCATATGCATTTCTGCCTGATGTCCTGACTTGAGCAAAAGAAAAAGAAATTTAAAGGGTCCCTGGAGCAAGTACTTTGATTACGGAAGTTCGTATATTGGTTGTCACTGAAGGCCTCAGCCATGTTGTCAACAGCTGCACTAAGGTGAGGGTTTTTAGAAGATATTTTATAAAAGGTTTGCGAACTTGATTTATGTTTCCAACCACTTACTTGCACTCGCCATTAATTATGATCAGGTGGAAGAACTCAGCTCTCAAGGCTTGGATCTGGGGACGAATGTGTGGCCACAGCCTCCCAGAGCATCAGCATGGCTGTGCACATCCAGGCCAGAACCAGGGGTGGTTCTTCCTATTCTTCAGATTAGGAGACGCCACCCCCTCCATGGTGCACTCAAGGTTACACACAGATGCCAAAGCTGGGCTTTTTGTCCAGCACAAAGAACTCTGGCTTTAATTTGTGCCCGTTTCACTTTTTGTCTTAAACATGTCTACAGAAGGGGACGCGGCTTTGGTCCCTGGTCTGGGAAGATGCCCCAGGGCACCACAACTACGGAGCCTGTGCTCTTGAGTCCCTGTTCCTCAACAAGAGAAGCCACTGCAATGAGGAGCCCATGCCCGGCAACTGGAAAGGAGCCCCCTTCACAGCAACTGGAGACAGTCTGCTCACAGCGGCAAACAGCCAGTGCAGTCAGGAGTAAGTAAATAAATATTCTGCAGATACATCAACACCCTTTTCAAAACAGAAATCAAAACGCCCTTCCTAGAACCACTTGATAACACCTAACCAAATAGAAAATGCTTATACTCTTTGCCCAGCCATTCCAGTCCTAGAGGTTCATCCTGTAGACAACTCAGAATAAGGGATTTCCAGGTGGCACAGTGGTAAAGAATCCACCTGCCACGCAAGAGACTCGAGTTCAGTCTCTAGGTCGAAAAGAGCCGCTGGAGAAGGAAAAGGCAACCCACTCCAGTATTCTTGCCTGGAGAATCCAATAGACAGAGGAGCCTGGCAGGCTACAGACCATGGGGTTGCAAGAGCTGGACACGACTGGGCGACAGATAACAACTTAGAATCATGTGTGAAGATACACGCACAGGGACGTTTACTGCAGGACCACTGCGTCAACATACAGAAACGATTTAACTCTCTCCCAGTGCTTACCTAGTGACTGTTAAACTAGATCCTAGCACATCCGGACAACAGAATGCCGAGCAATTTACAAAAAATGAGTTACGTTCTGACATGGAAACACAGCTGTGATATATTGTTAGATGAGACAGCAAGCTTCAAAACAGTATACAGACTGATTCCATTTGATCACGCACAGAAACACTCTGGAAACCGAGACCCAACCTTCTAATCATGGCTCCCTCTGCAGGGAGGAAGCCAGGAGAGGATAGGGACTTCTGTCTTGTAAGATTAGGTGTATGTGATTTTGAACTTCCTTGGTGGTCCAGTGGTTGGGGATCTGAGCTACCACTGCAGGGGGCGTGGGTTCTGTCCCTGGTTGTCGAACTGACATCCCACACACTGTTTGTGTAGTCAAATAAATAAAATAAATAAAACTGCAATTTAATAAAAAGACCCACTGCCTTAAAAAATACATAATTTTTTTAAAAACAAAGAACATTGTTTGTATAATTAAAAACAAACAAAAAAGCCCCTTATCCAAAAAAGATAAATTTAATCACAGTTTAGACTTTTCCAGACTAAATACAACCAAGTGCTTTAATTTGTCAATCCTAATAATAGTGATAATAATAGTAGGTTATATTTTGGATTTTACACATTTATTATTTAAGGTTACTTCCTGGTTGGGGAACTAAGATCCCATATGCTGTGTGGTACAGCCAAATAAATAAAATAAATAAAACTACAATTTAAAAAAATGACCTTCTGCTTTAAAAAAAAATGTACTTTTTTAAAAAAACAAAGAACATTGTTTTTATAATTAAAAACAAACACAAAAGCCCCTTATCTAATAAAGATATATCGAGTCACACTTTAGACTTTTCTTTTCCAGATTAAATACAACCTAGTACTTTAATTTGTCAGCCCTAGTAACAGTAATAATAACAACAGATATGTCGGATTCTGCATATTTATTATTTAAGGTTACTTCCTCATTGATAAAAAAAGTGAGAACGTACAAGCAACAACCTTCCATGCCACATTTTGGTGTGTGTGCGTGCTAGTCACTCAGTCATGTCCGACTCTCTGTGACCCTATAGACTGTAGCTCACCAGGCTCTTCTGTCCATGGGATTCTCCAGGCAAGAACAGTGGAGTGGGTTGTCTTTCCCTACTCCAGGGGATCTTTCCAACCCAGGTTTCCTGCATTGCAAGCAGACTCTTCACAATCTGAGCCACAAGGGGTGACTTACACTCAATTCAATATTATGCATGATGCAATATGCTTTGTTCTACAGAAGGACCTTGCTTCCAGAACAGTCAGTGTCAACGATCAGCACACAGCACATGATTCCAAGTGGTTACAACCAAGCGCGGTTTTGGCTGCTATCACATGGAAGTGGCTCATTTTTTTTTTTCCAGGAGGGATCTCTTGAACCTTGAGTTCCCCAAACAGCAAACTCTTTGTAACACTGACCTTGATTCTGGAAGATAAAGGACTTTTGGTGATCTGGTCCCTTTCAGGCAGAATTCTAGAAGAGGACAATAAACCCTACAAAGTAAGGGTGCCAGCCTTGCCTGCAGGGAATATACACGTACTTATTTGATTAATCTGGTTTTTATTTGGGAATCAAACATTTCAGCCAGCTGGAGCTTCCGGTGCCTCATGCCAGTCCTCCACCTCCCACTCCCACCCGCAGGGTCTGTCGAGATCCTCTGTGAACCTCACCGGGTTGCTAACTTCCCCTCTCCAGGATTCCTCAGTCTTACAGAATCGCAACAGAGGCACACACCCGCCAAATCTTCAGAGAACAAGAGCAACAAAATTAGAGACAAGGAGGGTAATCTCAGGATGAATTATTCACCAGTGAGACAATCAGGGCTGCCCGGGCCTGCTGTGGGGCTACAGCTCGCCAACGTCCTTATTCAGTTTGAGTGCATCTTTCCAGCCCTTGTGAATCGAGTGTGTGTATTGGCAATGTAGGGAGCTTCCGCGTTGATTCCAAAACTACTGCTTTCCTGCTCCATCTTCCAGTTCAAGCTTATGTCTCTGAGCGTGGGTGAAGTCCCTTCTTTTAAAATCCTCTTTTGTTTAAGTCTGTTTCTCTGTTTCTGTCCCTGTCTCTTTTTTTTGCTTATTTAAATTGAGTCTTCCCTGACCATTGGGAAAAAATAGGAATCACAAACACCATCCACTCAGTTTTTCATGCTGCACTCACTGACACATTAGATAAAAGCTATCCGAGCAAAAGCCGATGCACATTAGTCATTCACTCATTCATTTGCAATGACTGCAACCCCACCATCATGATACAATGTTACACTCCTTCAGTGGGGAGTCATATAGCAGAAAGGCTGAATGCAGAGGTTCAGGGGTCAGATCACTAGAGTCTGAATTCCAGGTCTCTGATTTAAAATCCTAATTGTTTTTTTTCCCCCCTCAAAATCTGTGTATTTGAACACCATCTATCACCTGACTCTTGGAAAGAAAAATGACAGGGAACCTCGATCTAAGAGGATAGTTTGCCCTGAACCTGATCATGCTCAGAAAAACAGCCTTTCTTTTTCTTGTTCTTCTCTCTGTAATCTTCTGCAAAACTCTCACAGTCCCACACTCTTCGTGTTCCAAACTTCCCTTAATTCTTCACTCGGAGATTGTGCACACAGGGACACATCCATTCAGCTCACGTGCGAGATGAAGAGGGTGATTTTATGTAGTAAAGATATATGAGATGAGCCAACCTCAAGTTCACATCATTAAAGCATTTCTCTGTTGGCAACATTTTTACAAGCCTCTCACAGCTATATGTTTAATTAAAATAAAAGGGTGATATACATCACTGCACCAACTCCTTGCTGATGTAGAGGAAGAGAAGGGGAAAAAAATGAGTACATTAGTTCTCCTTTATTAAAAGAGTTATTTCAGCATGACATCTCAAATAAAGACCAGCCATTAGCAAAATTAAAAATTACGTGAAGTTGATTTTGGGCAATGCGCCATTAGCGCCCTCCTGCCTCTGGCTGCATCTCCTCTGGTCCTGTCCAGCTCCAAACCGCCTACCCAACCCACTCCGGTAGCTTTCTTGATCTTCAGTTCCCAAATCTGATTATCATAACTGAATGACAAGCAGAAGGAAACTGTTTGTTTATAAATTCTGCCTAATACTTCCTTAAATTAAATAAGAAAAAACTTAGTCTTTACTGAGCACCTACTATGTTCTAGATACTATTTCAAGCTTTATTCATAAATGCTTGCTTAATTATTTAAACCACTCTTAGGGTCTGTAGGGGGACTTCTGATTACAGGGGATGCTTGTAAGGAGTCTGGGCTCAACTGGAGGGGCCACTGAGAATTAGTAAGAAACTGTGGGTGCTGCTTGATAAGGGAGCTTTTGCTGTCCTAACTCAGGAGTTGAACTGATTCAGACAAATATTGTGCGATACCCTTCCCACCTGAACATATTGTATCAGAAGTCTCCTTATTTGAAGTAGGAATGCAGCAGATGTGGAAAGCGAGGATATTTGCATTTAAGAAGCGCTGAGTTGCTGAACTGACAGATCAGGTACTTAGTGTGATAAGAGCAGGATTTGTAGGAAAAAAGGAATCAAGGATGATTCCAGTCTGGAGTCTTCACAACTGGGACAGTGAGAGTGAATTCACAAATGGAAGAAAGATGCCTAGACTGAGAATGTTGTGAAGAAATGGTTTGCTTTAGCACATCACTAAATGGAAGAGCAAAAGAAGGGCAAGCAAAATGAGCCCCAGAGCATTCTGTAAGTCAGAGACTGGGCACCAGTATTGACGCTTCCCTCTCCTTACTTCCTTTTATTTTTAAATGAAGTATAGTTGATTATAATGATGTGTTAGCTTCAGGACTACAGCAAAATGATTCAGTTATACAGATACATTTATTCCCAGGTGGTGCAGTGGTAAAGAACCCACCTGCCAATGCAGGAAATGCAAGAGACTTGGTTTGATCCTTGAGTTGGGAAGATGCCCTGGAGGAGGAAACGGCAACCTGCTTCAGTATTCTTGCCTTAGAACATCCATGGGCAGAGGAGCCAGGTGGGCTCATGGGGGTTGCAAAGAGCTGGACATGACTGAGCGACTGTGCACACACACATCTATTCTTTTTCAGATTCTCTTCTATTATTTGTTATTACAAGAAGTTGAATATAGTTTCCTGTGCTATATAGTAGGTCCTTGTTGCTTACACATTTGCTATATAGTAGCGTGTATCTGATAATCCCAAACTCCTAGTTTATCCCTCCTCTTCCTCATCTTTCCCCTTTGGTAACTCTAAGTTTGCTTTCTGTGTCTACAAGTCTGTTTCTGTTTTGTAAATAAGATCATATGTATATCCATCTAATCACCAAGTTCTATTATCTTTACTTCCAAATATCTGTGCCCTCCATCTCTCTGTGTCCACCAGCACATCCTCACCTAAGCCACTAACACCTCTTCCTGGGCTGCTTAGATCCCTCTGCTCCCTCCAGTCAACTCTCAACCCTGAAATCAAAGGGCTCATTTGAAACATAAATATGATTAGGCAACCCCCTTGCTAAGTATCTTTTAAGGCTTCTCCATGGCCTTAGATTAGGTCCTGCTCAGCAAAATATGGCCTGTGGGCTGAATCTAGCCTGCTGCCTAAATGAAATTTATTGGAGCACAACCACGCTCATTCATTCATGCACTGTCTGTAGCTGCTTTTTTGCCACAATATCAGAGTAGAGGAGTTAGAACAGAGGCTGTCTGGCCATTTACAGAAAAAGTTTGCCAATCACTGGACTAGATCAGAGTCCTTAACATGGTCCGTCAGGCCCAGCACGATCTGACCCTCATCTCCTACTTCTCCACTCTCTCTGTACCAGTGATCCCCTTGCTCTTGGTACTTCAATCATTCTGTCCAACTTCCAGAAGCTAACAAGGCCACAGCACTGGGGCAACATGGTCATGCACGGGCACAGCCCACAGAGCATCCCGACTCCATGTGCTTCCGGGGCACAGGCCTTTTGGACCAAGGGCACGCCTACCTCTAGTCTTCACTGGCTTCCTTTTGCTCTGTCCTGCTTCTCTTCTCCTGTGAACTTGGGTCTACCCTCCATCTCTCTCAATGCTTTCTCTTTAAACCCTCCTTTAAGGAAAGAAGCCCAATCAACCACAGCACCTCCTTTCAACTCAAGCTGGAATGATGAATGCAGGAACATTTTTGTCCTGAGCCTTACTTCTAAATGAGAAAGTCTTTTCTCTTTTTCAAAACCTTCCAGAGATCAATGAGCATGTGGGAGGACTCAGCAGAGTGGAGGAAAAAAGGTAGAAAAACCCCTTCCTTACACCCCTAAGACCCCGATCATAGAGCAAAGCAGTGGCCTCCTCCACCAAGGTGAAGATCAGCCTCAACTTTAGACTCAGGGTCAACCAGTTTTTACTGAGTATCTTCCAGGAGCCAGTAATGGTGGTAGGAACATTTGCTTGTTATTTTGTTTTGTCTTCCTAAATCTGTAAACTAGTTTGGAACTGGATGCAGGTAACAGGAGCCACCTCTAGAAAGCTTAACCAGGAAGACCAGTGGTTCTGTAAGGACCTATCACTTTTTGTAGCATGGGATTACATGCTTACACACTCGTTGGGTGTGCTGGAGGAGAAGGCTGCAGGATGTGCCTCAGGAGTAGCTTGCAGGAGCGACACCGCAGAACTGATCAGCCAGGGAGCTACCTCTCTGCATAAGCAGGACGCAGCTGCCTCTACTGTTGCTTCCAGAATCAGACCCTCTTAGCTGCCACGTGGGGATTTGAAAACTACATACAGAGCCAGGGGCTCCATATCCATGCCCTGAGTGCATGGGCCCATACCGACAAGGTGGACCCTTGGCAGGCCTCGATTCTTCCTATCTAACTGGGTCTAGATTCCAGTTTTGTACACATGCATCAGATAGCAGATATTAAATCACCTCTAGAGCCCCAGCTGCAGGAGAGTCTGGGGATGGTCATTTTTAGTTCCTTCCATCTCTTCAGGATAGGAAAGTATACAAGGAAGTTGTTGGGGTGGATGTTGAATGAGGCAGACTATAGTCTCTGTCTACAGTAAGAAAAAAAAAAGGTGGAGGTTGTTTCCTAGGGTCCAAGAGTGATGTGTTCAGTCTCAAAGGCAAGTCCAGGTGTGCCAACTCTAAGTGCCGTTACTTTTCTAATACAGGAAAAGGAAATGTCATTTGTTACACTCAAAGGCAGTAACCAAATGAGGTCTTGGGCTTCCTATCAGCCAAAATGATACATTTCAGAGCTCAGCTAGCTGCTAAGAAACTGACACACAGGCAGCTGACAAAGGTCAGCCCATGAACCCAGATGAGTAGGATCTGGAGGCTCTACCAGTTTTTCCAGCAATTAACCATTCAGAAAATGATTTGCACAGGAAATGGATCATCCCCCAGTGTGCTCAATGGCAACAGTATTTTTCTCCAGGAGCATGACTCAGAATTCAAGATAATCATAAAACTATAAGCCATAGTTTCCAAACAGCCAAAAGTCCAAGTCCATCCACCAAACTAGAAGAGAAGGATGAGTATGAGGTCCTGAGAGGACACCCATTTCTCTAGGAGGGAACATGAAACAAAGTGAATATGTTAGTCGCTCAGTTGTGTCCGACTCGGCGGCTCCATGGACGGTAGCCCAGTGGGCTCCCAGGTCTCACTGCATTGCAGGTCGATTCTTACTGTCTGAGCCAGACTCAGAAAGACAAGCACTGCATGATCCCACAGATGTGAGGCATTTGGGTAGCCAAATTCACAGAGACATAAAGCAAAGTGGGGTTGCCAGGGTTTGGGGATGGTGGCAGGATTGGGAGAACGGTTATTTAACGAGTATAAAGTTTCCGTTTCTACATGAAGAGAGTTCTGAGGATATATTCAAACCCATTGAATGGTACACTTAAAAATGGTTAAGATGTTCAGTTTTACGTTATGTGTCTTGTACAACAATTAAGAAAATACGTGAAGTGCAAGTCACTGGGTGGGCATTCAATGCCTTAGACCAAGGGCTCCGATCTGTGGTTGCAGCTTCACCCCCAGCTTCTCCTTGCAGTGAGCTCTACTGGCCACTCCTGAGGCTCCTCAGGCCCTTCCCCATCTCGGGGTCTTTGCTCAAACTGTCCCCTGGACCTGGAGTGCCCACATATGTGCCGGACAGCCGCCTCCTTCCTCTGGAGTTTAGACTCACAGGCAGTCCTGGCTGGCCCACAGGAGCCTCTGCTGCCGTGCCTGGGGGCCACGTGCCCTCTCGCCCCTGCTCTTCGCTCACACACCCTTCTTTCAGTTCCTAAAACACTCACGGTTTTCCTGTCACAAAGCCTTGGTCCCACCCGCCTCCTTCTCGGCAGGACACCCGTGTGTCACCTTTCCCGAGGCCGCTGTTTCCTCATCGGCATGTTTCAGCGACACTCTTCAGAGACCCCTTCTCTGACTAGTCCACCCAGAAGCACCCCAGCCCACCCCCAGCACCCTCATTCTGTAACTTTTTTCCTTCATGGCTCTTGTCAAAATTTCCACTGGCGTCACACGCTTTCCTTACCATTAGGAATTTGCTCCCTGACATTAGGGATACGGTCCCTGCAGTACTGTCAGTTCCGAGCCCAGTGTCATCCCCTCGGATGCCTGTTCTAGTGACCCTGCCAGAATGAACCCCTCCTTTACCTGGTGTGGTGTGCACTTGCCTCAGCAGCTAACTCATCACCTATCATATCGTGTTACCGTCAGCGTGGATGTGGCTACTTCTCACCCCGGGTGGACAGCATCAAGCCAGGGATTATAAATTACTAACAGTGAGGTTCCCAGGATCCAGCAGAGTGGTTGGCAAATAGGTGCTCAGTAAAAGGTTTGTTTCATTTTCCAAGCTTTCATCATTTTTTTCACCTTCAAGATTTCTGTCATATTTACTTACATTTCGCTTTAAATTAGCTCACATTTTAAAAATTATTTAAAGAGGAAAAACAGTCATACCAGTAAAATCAAGGGTTTCCTGTGCTCATGTATTTTTCTCTATTATACACTAAATTAATAATAATAATTTTTTATGTGCACCTAAATAATGTTGACTATCATTCTTGGGAAAACACTAGTTTAAAGGATGAGCACTTGGATTCCGTGCCGCTCTGCAGTCTGTCTAGGGTCTCCAGAAAAGACTGGATTTGGGCCAAGCCCAGGACAGCAGGCATCAGAGGCTGCCGCGTCCATCACGTCTGTCCACCTTTCTTTCCTCTGCTCAGAGGCCTGGCCACGGGCCGCTTCTTGCCCCCGTGTGCATGCTCAAGTCTTTCTGGAGGAGGATGCCAACAATTTAAAAATCTCTTGCATTTGACGTTCTGCACTCTCCTTTGGAGGATTTCTTCCTTTTTTTTTTTTTTTTAACATTTAAACAGTAAGGACTGAATCTAATTAATATTTTAGGTACTACTTTACTTAAAATAGAACTTGGAGAGCCAAAGCACTATCATACCTACTTTCCCATTTTCTCTTCATAACTTCTCAGGAAGGAAGTTGGGAAATGGGTGATATTTTATGGACAGAGAGAGGATCCAGGCTGAGGTCATCTGAGTGTCCCTGCCCAAAGTCTCTGGTGTGGTCAATGGCACACACCTTTGATTCTCTGCATAAGGCTAATGTTCCCAGTACATTAAATGTCACTGGCCTGGACCCAATAGTAAATAATAATAAATTATTCATCAAAATACTAAGTAGTAATAATGATAATATAATAGCTAATGTTTGGTGAGTGTTTATTATCACAAGGCACTGTTCTAAAAACTTATTCAAAGCTAACAAAGACCCTGTGAGTTAGGTACTCTTGTTTTTTTAAAATTTTTATTTTATACAGGGGTATAGCCAATGAATCATGTTTTGACAGTTTCAGGTGAACAGCAAAAGGACTCAGCCATACATGTGTCTGTGCTCCCCCCAATCCACCTCCCCCAATCCAATCCAAGTGAGCAGAGTGGCTTATGCTGTGCATTAGGTCCTTGTTGATTATCCAGTTCAAATACAACAGTTTGTACACGCTGTATCCAAATTCCCTAGCTGTCCCTTCCCTCATTGCTCCCCTAGGTCCTCTGACTGTCCCCACTTTACAGATGTGGAAATGAAGGCGCACAGAGATCAGGTCACCCACTCAAGGTTACAGCAGCACATGCTTCCCCACCCCTCCCAATGTCCTGCAACAATAACATTAAGATCGTTGCTATTGTGACTGCTGTTATCGTGGCGATAGCTCACATTTATGGAGGGCTTACCTTGAGCCAGACGCTGTGTTAAACATTTTACATGGCTCAACTCATTTGATCATCATGATAATCATTCAAGTAGGTGCTACCATGACCTACTCATGACGAAACAACCTCAGAGTGGTTAACCGACCTATCTAAAGCTGTGTTGAGCAGTGGCAGAGCCAAGGTCAGAGCCAGGCATGCTCTGGATGAAAGAAGGTCAGAGTGGAGTGGAGAGGGAAGACTCTGCATGGAAGCGAAGCTTCCTGGGATTAAAACTTGCCCCAGGCCCCCTGGAGCGAGAGCTGTCTCTACTGCCCAGAAGGTTATTTATCTGAAGTCCACCTAAGAAGTCTATTTGTGCATGAACAGACGAAGCCTGGCTCCTGTGGGAAGCTGGGGAGACTGCCCAGTAGTTCACAGAGCCCTTGGGCTGCCGTGGAAAGAAGTTGCTCTATTGGGCTGGCCAAAAACCTCATTCAGGTCTTCCCACACTATGTGACTGAAAACCCGAATGCACGTTCTGGCCAACTCAGTAGAATATGGCAGCTTCCCTGCGGCTCAGATGGTACAGAATCCGCCCGCAACACAGGAGACCCAGGTTCAGTCACAGGGTCAGGAAGATCCCCTGGAGAAGGAGATGGCTATCCACTCCAGTTTTCTTGCCTGGAGAATTCCATGGACAGAGAGGCTTGGCAGGCTACAGTCCATCGGGTCACAAAGAGTCAGACATGACTGAGCAACTACCACTGATGCTGACCCACGGACTAGAACATGGGCCCCTGGGCAGTGGCTGAGGCTGGCCTCCAAGGCAAGGAAGAGAATGCCTCCTCCCCCAGGCCTTGCTCTGTGGGTTTCTTCCTCCCTGGAGAGAACACCCACCTCTGCTCTGTGTCTACACTGCAGGCAGGTGGGTGTGGAGCAGACACGGTGAGCTCAGGGACTGGCGGCACCAGTACCCCCAGGACAGAAGCGCGGTCTTAGTCAGGGTCACACGGAGGGGCAAGTGGCCCCCTGGCATCACTGGGAAGAAAGAAGTGACACACAAATTTCTGGGCATCACTCAGATGAACCAGACCTGCAGAAGCAAGGACTCTCAGCTTTGAAAACCCATGGCTGCATCTTTGTCTAAAGAAAAGGCGGCTGAAATGTGGTAAGAACCGTCCATTGCATGAAGAGCTATCAGTGTGGAGGAGACAAAAACCTTTAAAGCTTCTTCTTAAAAAAAAAAATCACTCTATACAGTCCTGCCAGGCTTCCCAGATGGCTCACCTGCAAATGCAGGAAAGGCAGGTTTGATCCCTGGCTTGGGAAGGTCTCCTGGAGAAGGGAATGGCAACCTGCTCCAGTATTCTCGCTTGAAAAATTCAATGGACAGAGGAGCCTGGGGTCACAAAGAGTCAGACACGACTGAGCCGGGGAAACAGATATTCATTTCAGCAAACTGTAAAACGGCAAACACCTCTGGAGGTCGAATGCACTGTTGTTTGGGGCTCTGAGGCCAGGCAAGCTGGTTTCCACGGGGCACTCTGTCACTTCTAGCCATGTAACTTTGAGCTAGTTGCTCCAACCTCTCACAGCCTCAGTTTCCTTATTTGCGTGCGTGCATGCATGCTAAGTCACTTCAGTTGTGTCTCACTCTGTGCGACCGCATGGACTGCAGCCTGCCAGGCTTCTCTGCCCATGGGATTCTCCAGGCTAGAATACTGGAGTGGCGCACCTTTGTCTCTAAGTCTCCCTGCATTGGCAGGCGGGTTCTTTACCACTAGCGCCACCTGGGCATGGAGGAGTAAACAGTCCCTGCTGTCTTAGAGTCGTTGGGAGGCTATATGGAGGCAGAGCACTGAGAGAGCTGAGCTTAGCGCCTGGCACATAGAACACACTCAATGGGCACAACCCTCGGGGCTGTAACTGCTGTCGTTGTGATTGACGAGGAAGTCTGGGGCACTGCCCTCCTCTCCTCAAGTCTAGAAACAGAGCCCTAGGAGCATCAGCAGCTGACAACTACAGCTCAGTTCACATGAGAAGCTGAGCTCCAGATCTGGAAATTCTCAAACCAGGAGTCCCCTGGAGGCCTGACCCACCCAGCACAATCCCTGGTCCTGTTTCGCGATGAGCAATGTGCCTCCTGGTCAGTAACTTCTGGGCTTTGGGGCCCAGGAAAGATGTAACATCTTCTGTCAGAGGATAAATGATGAAATCCACAGGGAGCCTGCAAAGCCTCCTGGAATCTCCCAGGCTGAGCATGGCTCTGCCTTCCCTCCTGCAAATACCGTCTCCTGCCCGGACTGCTGAAAGCCAGTCTGGGCCCAATGCCCTCCACGCCCATGGCAGGCACAGCCTGGAAAACCCTCACTAATCTTGTCACTGGTGTTGCCCATGATTTGCCAGGAAGAAACATAGGCATCAATTAAATTCCCCAGAGCAAGTCAGAGCAGCAGTTGAAAAGGTGCCCCTGAAAGAGAAAGACCACACTTCATCTCATTTTGCCTTTGCTTATATTGTGTATGGAGTTTAGACTGTGTCTTATTTGATAATTTCCTTTTCTGGAAAAAAAAATTGATGGAGGATTTGAAATAACAAATGATTACTTGAATGACTAACTGATTCACCCACTCATCATTCATCCATGCATCCATCCTGCTAATATTACTGTACATCTATTATGTGCCAGGCATTGTGTTAGGATCTGAGGATACGGGAATGAGCAGAATAAATACATGGTCCCCGGCATGACTGAGCTTAAGACTTAAGTGGAAAACTCAACTGAAGCCTAAGATTGATCTGCCCCTCCACAAAAATCTCAAGTCACCAGTTCAGCATTCTGATAGAAGTTCTCTCTGAGAAGGAAAGGGATGGTGTGTCTGTGAGCATATAACCAGGGGCTGTGTAGGGGGGCACTGGATCGTTAGGGACCTCACGATGAGGATCTCATGATGTCATGATTACAGGCCCAGCCTCCTGCCTGTAGCAGCTAGGTGAACGCATGTGAATAAAGCAGAATGAAGACGCATGGGTGGCTAGTTCAGGGCACGGGAGTCTGCTAGCACACACTTCTGTACAGGGAGAATTTCCTAGGGCATGCTGGCCTGAGATGACTCCTGAAGGTTCCCCTCCCAACATCTGCTTTAATAGCTTCCTGGAGAGGTTTTCACCATTGGAGCCAGACTTAAAAATGTTCCTTGACACTTGACTCTGAGCCACTGACCTGCAGGGGAGTGGCTTCCTGTCTGCCAGGCCTGTAGCCATCAAAGTGATCCTGGTGGGATGGTGTTGCCTTCAAATATGGCAGAATCGGGACCAGACATTATAGTGAGGATCACAGACTGGTGAAGGGTGGGGAGGCTGCCCGCTGCAGGAGAGCACGGTTGCCACACGGTAGGAGTTCTCCGGCAGGTGGGCAGAACTGTTGGGACCATTTCTCCCAATCTGAGCCCCGTGTCACATCTCTCTGCCCCATTCCTGACACTTTTCTTTTTGGTAGAAGATATCACCAATTTGGGCTCCCCTGCTTGCTAATGCAGAGGTGCCAAAGATGTGAGTTCGATCCCTGGGTTGGGTAGAGCCCCTGGCAGAAGGGGCTCCCCAGCACTCCAGTACTCTTGCCTGGAGAATTCTACGGGCAGAGGAGCCTGGCAGGCTATGTCCACAGGGACACAAAGAGTCGGACCTGACTGTACGACTTGGCATGCACACACAAGCGTCATCAATTTACAAGTTATTCTTCTGGACCAGATAAGGAGAGAAAGCGGGTGAGGAGAAAAAGACACATATGCATGGGGTTCTTCTTTGAACATCTCTTCCTGGGTCCCACACACAAGGAGGCAGAAAGAATAGTAGTTCCTGCTTTATTTTTTTTCTTATTTTGGTTGGCAAAATTCCTTGCAGACAGCAAAGCCTTCATGTACTCATATGTCAATCCATCAACAAGCATGGCGTGGGTATGGACCTGCCCAGGGAAAGTCATTCACAAACTTGGAGAGAAACAGCACTGGAGTCAGATTCCAGCTCCTCACACATATCTAGCTTCATGACTTGGACCAGTTCTCACCCTCTCACCATATCTGTAAGATGGGGAAGCCTGTCTGCTAGGGATGCTGTGAGAATTCAGTGAGGTCCTGCGTGGTTAAACCAGTCCCACAGGTATAAAGACTTCATTCAGCAGCACAGACCACAATCTGGGTAGCAACCCCTAGAGTGCAACAGGCATAACCTTACAGGGGAGTCTGGTCCTCACCAAGAGTGCACTCACTAGGAGCTGTTATAATAAGAGCTGATCCTTGTCTTCGAAGCTGACACTGCAATTGTGCCTTCCATATGAGCAACAGCATCAAGCTTACCAGGCAGCATGGGAGAGCTGCCAGCTTCCAGAGAGGACAGCATCCACTGTCCATGGATAAAGAGAACCTCACAGACAGGAGAAAGAGCAGCGTCAGCAAAGACTCAAGGCATAGACGGGCAGGGGTGTGAAGCAGAGCTGCTGTGCTAGAGTGGAGGGTATTTAATCACCACTAGCACATTACGGGAGAAGGCAATGGCACCCCATGCCAGTGCTCTTGAATGGACAGTCCCATGGACAGAGGAGCCTGGTGAGCTGTAGTCCATGGGTCGCTAAGAGTCGGACACGACTGAGCGACTTCACTTTCACTTTTCACTTTCCTGCATTGGAGAAGGACATGGCAACCCACTCCAGTGTTCTTGCCTGGAGAATCCCAGGGACAGGGGAGCCTGTTGGGCTGCAGTCTATGGGGTCGCACAGAGTGGGACTTAGCAGCAGCAGCACATTACAAAAGACTTCACAGTCTGTAAAATGCTTCTGACCAGCATTTCTGCTAATTGTTGCAATTATAAAAGGAGGCAAGAAGCATGATTGCCTTTTTAGGGATGATAAAAATTGAGGCTTTGAAGAGCTGTGTCCCTTCCCCTAGAGAGCATAATTAGAGAGTTCGGGAGCCAGGACTTGGGTCCAGGGTCTGTGGTCAAACGCATCCATGTGGGTAAAGTGTCAGAGAGAAAATGACAAGATAATCTGGGGCCAGGCCCTGAAGGTCAGCAGAGGCCCAGTGGGACAGCTGGGATTATGTTGAATAAGCAATGAGAGGGAAGGAAGGTTTTTCAACAAAAGAATGACATGAGAGAGAGATTTCTAGAGGATGCACTGGGCCAGGATGGGCTGAATGGTGTGTGCAGTGGGGAGACAGGCAAGGAGGAATTTGTCCTTCCTTTATTATTCTGGGCTTCCCAGGTGGTGCTAGTGGTACAGAACCTGCCAATGCAGGAGACTTAGGAGGCTCGGGTTCGATCCCTGGGTTTGGAAGATCCCCTGGAGGAGGGCATGGCAACCCACTCCAGCATTTTTGCCAGGAGAATCCCATGGACAGGGTAGCCTGGGGGGCTACAGTCCATGCGGTCGCAAAGAGTCAGACATGACTGCAACCTATGTTTATTGAGCACGGTGCTGAGCTCTGAGGCTTGCTTGCTTCCCTCCCTTTCTGCCTAGGAGTTTGCAGTCCACTCTTCCAGGCAGCAGTGGCTCTGGAGTACTAAATAGTCCAGGACCGCAGGACTCCTGTTCGAGGGAGGGGCTCAGCCTGCCTCCCAGAAGCACACCAGGATTTCGGCTCTGCTGTCCTCTGTGGCCCACTTGCCAGTGTGGGCAAGGCTCGGGCAGATGGTGAGCGTTCACCACCTTCGAAAGCTTCCAGGAGGAATAAGTAACCTGTTGGAGCCTCCGGCTTGAGGAGGAGAGAGAGGAGAGCAGAGCAGACAGCCCCCTCAAGCCTGCTTCCCCTTCCTGAGGGTTGGGATTCAGCTTAAAAGGCGTGCTTTTCAAAGGTCTACTCCCAGTTCCCATTTTCTCTGCACAGAGTGAAACTACAGGAGAGAAATAGTTCATTCACGCACTCATTCATTCAACTAATCATTACTGAGCCTATTGTAGGGAGAAACAGTTGTGCAGCAGTGTCTGCGTTCAGATGTCAGGCTGGTGGGAGAGAAGGGCTGACCCCACACTGCAATAATGGGAAGACAGGAGGCTGCAGGAGCACCCAGGATGAGGGGGAGGCTTCTTGCTAGCATTGACGTTGAAGCTCCATCTTGAGAGAAGAGCAAAGTCAGCCTCTGAGGCCAGACCAGCATAGTTTAGCAGGGCAGAGAGCCCGTGCAGGGAACTGGAGGCAAGAGAGCCCATTTTAGGAACTAAAACAACAACAGTAAATAATGGCTAATTATTCGTAGGCTTCCCAGGTGGATCAGTGGTAAAGAATCCACCTGCCAATACAAGAGATGCGGATTTGATTCCTGAATCAGCAAGATCGCCTGGAGGAGGAAACGGCTACCCACTCCAGTATTCTTGCCTGGGAAATTCCATGGACAGAGGAGCCTGGCAGGCTACAGTCCATGGGGTCACAGAGAGTTGGCCATGATGGAGCAACTGAGCACGCACAAAGGAAATTATTCTTAAGCTTTTATTGTGGGTTATGTGCTATGCCAAATACATCATACAACTATCTCCTAAATCTCTAAGTGCCAAACGATAGAAAAGAATAATAAGTTTGTGAAGATCAATCTTGCCCCCATTTTGCAGATGAGAAGTTGAGACTCAAAGAGGGTAGCTAACTTGCCCGAGGTGACCAGGTAAAATATGGTGAAGTCAGATATGGTTGCCAGAGCAGGAAGGATGAGGGGAAAGATAGTTAGGGAGTTTGGGATGGACATATACACACTGCTATATTTAAAATGGATAACCGATACTGTATTGGTACAGTAACCAGTACTGTGCAGCACAGGGAACTCTGCTCAATGTCACGTGGCAGTTTGGGAGAGAGTGTCACGACATTGTTAATTGGCTATATTCCAATATAAAATAAAAAAAATTTTAATGTGGTGAAGTTGGTATTCAAATGCAGGTTATCCCCCTCTGGGTCCAGAAACGGAAGAAGCACACTGCACCTTCAGAGCCTCGCTGGTCACACCCCCACCAGGAAGCCTTCCCTGACTTCACCAGCCTGCAGGGATTATCTGCTATCCTGGTTAGCTCTGGACTCCTTCTTATCTCCACCATGAGAGAGCCCTTCCCCAAAGACAGGGTTGCAGCCTCCTCTCTTGCTTTGGCTTGTTTGTTCACTCTTTGGTTTTAATTCTCCCACAGCACCTGAAGATGTATTTGTTGAGTAACCATTCTTTTGTCTCAGGGTCACACTGATGAAATGATCTTTTAAAATGGAAAAACCTGGTGGGTCTACCCATGCCTCTTACCCCTGGCGGAAAGGAAGTCTGAGTGTGTTTCAGCTTTCATGGTGTTTTCATAAATACACGGAGATATCAGGTTATGATGAAGAGTAAGGAAAGACAGCTTCAGCACAAATCATGACATTCTGTTTTGAGCTCCTGGGGCCCTGGAGAAAGTCAGAGAAATCCCATCAGAGCACTCACAGACCCTGTGGTGTGGTTTCTTTGAGAAGCATCCTTTGTATTCGTGTCTGATTTTTGTTTAAAGAATATTCTTTCCAAGATGGCAAACATTAAAAAAGCAAATCTGTTTGTATTTGTCTGGCAGCTAAAAAAACACATCAGACTGAAAGCAAATTTCAAACAAATGAAATGAATCTGGCCTAGCAAATAAAGGCTCTGGAATCCCA
Organism: Antilocapra americana; assembly: GCA_007570785.1. Classification (NCBI taxonomy): domain Eukaryota; kingdom Metazoa; phylum Chordata; class Mammalia; order Artiodactyla; family Antilocapridae; genus Antilocapra; species Antilocapra americana. The sequence goes on along the minus strand of ML664243.1, from coordinate 5,753,837 downwards.
TAGTTACAATTAGTTTCCCCTACACAATTAGAGATGCTTAGCCTAGGGAGGACTACATGGATGGGAAATTAGTAAACTGGATAAAGGAGAGTCTAATATAAGTGATCCCCTGGCAACAAGATGCTCGATTCCATTAGTTATAGATGGGGAATCAACAGCCATCAGGCCAAGACCAAAGATGGGGCCAGCTTATTCAAAGGCCCCTTCTGGACTACAGCCTTCCACTCAAAACAGTGGTCATTGCAAAGATCTCCCAAGCCAGAGCATCCACCAAGAAAGAACCAATATTCCGCAGGAGAGAAGAAATTAACTTTATGAGCAGTTTAGTTTATATTGGAATAACAAAGACATAGCTTCCCTAGCCCCACGACTACCTATAATGGCTGGCTCCAAGGCTAAGATCCTCAGTGGATCCAGCGTGGTGCTTAGTAAAGGGAGCAGGCTTTGAAACCATTGTCACTTAGTCAATCAATACATATTTACTGAGCACCTACTATTTGTCCCATCATAGGAACTAGGGCTACAGTGGTGAAGACTTCAGTGTAATCCTCCTCTCTTGGAGCTTCCACTTTGGTGCAGGTACCTGAGGTGAAACACCTGTACAGGTAGCTCTTTAATGATAACTGAGCTTAGTGCTGTGGAAGTGAGTTTATTACACACAGAAGTGTATATGGGAGCAAGGGCGCAGTCACAGAAGGCTTCTTGGAGGAAGGGACATTCAAGCTGGGGTTTGAAGAATGAGCAGGACTCAACCAGGTGGAGTCAGGGAAGAAGATCCTATGGTGCTATGGCATAGGAAGGAGTCCACACACTGGAGGGACAGGGAGAAGGCTGGTGTGTCTGAAGTGCAGGGCCTGCGGCGTGAGTGTGGTGATGATGCTGGGCCTTGGAGGCCACGTGGGAGGACTTCCATTTACCCTAAGAGAATGGATGAAATCATTACAGTGCTTAAAGCAGGAGAGTGAGGGGGTCAGAGGTACAGTTTGGAAGAGAGATGCCAATTCCATGGAGATGAACTACATAGGGTCAAGACGGCAGGAGGAGATATTTAGGAGGCAGCAGTCCAGGCAAAAGGATGTGGCAGCTTGGCGTTGGGTAGTGGCAATAGGAAAAGATGGAGAGGATCAATTATCCATTGTAGAGAATCGATTATCCATTGTAGAGATGTAAGCAACAAGACCAATGACATATGGGGTTGGGGTAAGGGGAGGCGGTATCCAGGATGCTATCATGTGCAGCTGGACAGTAGGCCCTGGCATTCCTTGAGCCTGGGACACCAGGGGTGACTGGACTGGGGGAGAGTATCACAGACACGGGGGGAGGATCCCAGGTGATGGCTCAAGGACAGCTCACTAGCTATAAGACCTTGCGTGAGCCAGGCACCCCCTGTTTTCTTTTTTGAAGAATAGAAATACTAAAAGCTCTTCTTTTAAAAAAGAATTAGAGTAAACATTGATGTCCAGTGGGAATATATCCGGTTAAAACTATAATTCAAAAACATACATGCAGCCTTATGTTCACAGAAGCACTATTCACAATAACCAGTTCACAGATGAATGGAAAAGAAGATGTGATACACACACACACAGAGGAATACTACTCAGCCATAAAAAAGACTGAAATGATGTCATTTGCAGCAACATAGATGGACCTAGAGATTATCACACCAAGTGAAGTAAGTCAGAGAAAGACAAACATCATACGATACCGCTTACATGTGGAACCTAAAATGTGACACAAATGAGACATATCTACAAAACAGAAACAGGCCCACAGACACAGAGAACAGACTTGTGGCTGTCAAGGGGGAGGGGGAGGGAAGGACTGGGCTTAACAGTGCAAACTATTACATGCGGAGCAGCTAAACAACACACGGTCCTACTATACAGCACAGGGAACTATATTGAATGTCCTGTAAGAAACCATAATAGAAAAGAATATGAAAATTAATATACATATGTGTACAACTGAATCCCTTCACTGCAAAGCAGAAATTAACACAACACTGTAATCAACTATACCCCAACATAATACATTTTAAAAAATAATAAACTTTGGTGTCCAACACAACAGCAAATATATAAACGATTCTAACAAACAATAGCAGTTATGATCATGAGTATTTTTTCCAGAAGCAACCATCAGATTTCCATCAACTGCCTGATCAGAAATAACTTAGATGGCAACTCTGACTTCTAGAATGCAAGTATACCATGTGGACATAATCCTAGGGGATTCCAGTCACATCAGAGACACTGTAGGTCTGTGTATTTATCACATTTTTCTCCTCAGAGTATGGCAATAAAGCTCTTGTTCTAATAAACCAAAACATTACAGCAATTTTCTGACGTGCTGGAGTAAACTAACTGGAAGAAGCATAAAATTTTCTCATTCACACAATTTGCTGTGGTTCTGCCCACAACCAGAGCACATGGGGTATATTCCGGTTAAACACTAGGCAGAAAAGCAATGGAAATTTTTGTTGGCATTTAACTGGCAGTAAGGATGGACTGTAGCACCTAACTTTTACAGAGAATGTTGGATTCTAATATAAGACATTAGTGTGTGAGAGAAAGGGGCATTTAACAGGAAGTGGTGAGAGGTGCATCTAAAGCGCTCAGCACATCGCCCGGTGCCTCTTAAGTGACAAGTGCATGCTGGCGTGACTGTGCGGCTGCTAATCTGATATTTTTGCGTTTGTCACAAACCTCGACTTCTGAGTACTGCAATTCACAAGAACCCGTTTTCAGGGCATTTAGACACTACGATTTGATTTTTAGTCTCCTGTCTTTATTCTGCTCTGTCCCTTTCTCTATATAATAATTGGAGCAGACAGCAATCTACCCCAATGTGGAAGATAGACTTGTTAAAAATGGAAGATGCGCTACGCCTCCAGACCCACTGTGGGACAATGACATGAAAAAAAACTGTGTACATATACACAATGGAATATTTCTCAGCCATTAAAAAGAATTCATTTGAATCAGTTCTACTCAGATGGACGGAACTGGAGCCTATAATACAGAGTGAAGTAAGCCAGAAGGAAAAACAAAAATACAGTATACTAATGCATATATATGGAATTTAGAAAGATGGTAATGAGAACCCTGCATGCGAGACAGCAAAAGAAACGCAGATGTATAGAACAGTCATGTGGACTCTGTGGAAGAGGGCAAGGGTGGGATGATATGGGAGAATGGCATTGAAACATGTTAATTATCATATGTGAAATCAATCACCAGCCCAGGATTGACGCTCGGGGCTGGTGTACCGGGATGACCCAGGGAGAGGGAATCGGGAGGGAGGAGGGAGGAGGGTTCGGGACGGGGAGCATATGTATGCCCATGGCGGAATTCATGTCAATGTATGGCAAAACCAACACAATAAAGTAAAAAAAAAAAAAAAAAAGAAAGAAATAAAAAAAGTGTCCTTCTTCACTGGGTGTAAAGACCCTGCAGACATGTAGGAATGGGGAACCTTGTGGGAAGGGAGGCAAGGGACCCAAGGTCTACACACCAGCAGCAGGCCAAGTAGAGGCGCCTGGGCCACAGGCCTCAGCAGGCTGCAGGAGGGGGTGGCTGAGAGGGGTCGTCAGGTGTCACAGTGGGCCTGGGCACATTTCTCCATGGGAAGCCAGCGTCTTCTGGTCCCCAAATTGCTCACTAAAACAGATAACAGGGAAGAGCACCGATGTGTACCTGGTTTAGCAATTTCAGCTAGAACTGCTGTCTGGTGAGCATCCCAGGAATACAGGGAAACTTGTGGGTTCTTGCACTTCAGAAATTTCAAATTTTTGCCAATTCAGAAGGGCTTAAGATGATCTGAGTTTATTCTATGAAGAAAGCCTTGGTGAAACAATCTACTGCTGCAGAACTAATAGAGACCAAGTCACAGAAAAACCAAGCTGGTCAAAGCATATCAGACAGGGACTTCCCTTGTGGCCTAGTGGCTAAGACTCTATGTACCCTGCGCAGGGGGCCCGGGTTCAATCCCTGGTTAGGGAACTAGACCCTATGTGTTGCAACTAAAGACCCCACATGCCGCAGCTAAGACCTGAGACAGCCAAATAAAGAAATGCTTTGTTTTGTTTTGTTTTTTAAAAAAAACACAAAGCACAATTGGACAGATTTAAGCACTTTACTTCTGTAAAGCAAGTTGGCTCAAGCATCTCTATTGGTCACTATTTTGCTCTAGGATATGTATAATTTCTAAATGAGGTGAAATTGATCTTTTAAAATAAATGTTCTATAATCAAGAGTTTTCATGGATGCACATCACAGGCATACCTCAGACAAATTGTGGGTTCAGTTCCAGACCTCTACAATCAAGTGAATATTGCAATAAAGCAAGTCACACAAAGTTTTGGTTTCCCAGTGCACATAAAAGTTATGTTTCAACTATACTGCTGTCTGTGTGCGTACATGCTAAGTCACTTCAGTCATGTTCAACTCTTTGTGACCCCACAGCCTGTAGCCTGCCAGACTCCTTTGTCCATGGACTCTCCAGGCAGATCCTGGAGTGGGTTGCCATGCCCTCCTCCAGGGGATCTTTCCGACCCTGGGATTGAACCCGGGTCTCCAGTGGCTCTCGCATTGCAGGGGGAGCCACTGGGGGAGGCCATACTACAGTCTACTAAGCACGTAATAGCACTATGTCTAAAACAACAATGTACACACCTTAATCAAAAATACTTCATTACTGAAAACCCATAACCCTCATCTGAGTCCTTAGGGTGTCATAACCTTTCTGCTGGTGAAGGGTTTGAAACATCTCAAGAATTAACCAAAATGTTATAAGGAGACATGGAGTGAGCAAATGCTGCTGGAAATGGTGCCAACAGACTTGCTCAATTCAGGGTTACCATAAACCTCCGATTTGTAAAAGATGCAGTATCTCTGAGGTGCAAGTATCTGCACTTATGCCAGGCACTTTGGTGTACAAAATCAAGAGTAACATTTAAGACCACCTTTTCTGCCGTTAGCATTATTACTAACATTAGCCATAACAATATCTCCTGCCATTTATGAAACATGTTCCTTGTGCTTGGCACTCTTTTTCTGTTACAGATGCTTTAAATATACTTAATTTAACTGTATTATCCTATATTTAATCCCTATTTTGCAAATAAGAAAATCAAAATTAGGGGTTAAGTTAAATAGCCATAAGTTACTACCCAAGTAGTAGGGATTTAAAACTGAATTGGATTAACTCGAGCTGTGCTCTCAGGAGATGGAAGTATATGGGGGGAGGATGGGATAAAAGCTAAATTAGACTGTCAGGCAATAAAGGACAAGTGTCAAATGAGATGCAGGTAATAAATGCTAACAAAGGCTAATAGCTCTCGGTGAATGCACGGGCTGGTTTGGTAATAATAGGTTTGTTCTGTTCAAGTCTTCATCTTGAAAAAGTATGATGGCTGCTCAGGGCTTAAAAGAAAAAGAACACTTAAATGATGGAATGCTTCTGGATAGCGCTTCCATAGGTTTGTCATGCTGAATGCCAGATGTCACCAGTCTTTCAGGCAGAGTGGTGATTCCTGAGAACACAGGTGATTTCCCACTGCCACAAATCAATGGTTAAGAAGAACCACATCCTTGGATGTATTTACCACTATTTAAATTCAAACGACATAACTGATAGCAAAGAAGGGGGAAAAAAGAAAAAAGCCCAGAATCTCCTAGACATATAAAGTTATAAAGTATTTTTATCATCTCTGTTTAAAAAAAAAAAAAAAAGAAGCCACTAGAGTCTTCAGATTCTTTTACAGCCTGGCCTATTTTGCAAACACCAACCATCCTATTAAGGGTATCAACAATACAAGGGTGATTTAGTCCCAACCTGGAGATGGGAAATAAACTACTAGGCAGGTTGCATTAAATCAATCCTGAAATGAATCTTCCAGCTATCAAATCTGGGCTTTTCAGGACAGTTTTATTTGCTAATAAGCCTAATAAATTGAAAGCTGCCAAGTGTTGTCATGAGACATGTACCTTGAAAAGTATAAATGATGTGAAAATGAGAGTTTGCAGCAGACTCGGCAGAAGACAGGGCTGGGAGCACGACTGGGCACTGTGTTTCAGTGAGGCTCTGGCTGGTCTGCCCGTGTCTCCATACAGAATCACTCAGGGCCCTCTCAAGGAGCCCCCTCAGCAGCGAGTGAAGCACAAGACTCTCCCACGAGAGCAAGCTAGCCCACAGGGCCTGGACAATGGAAAGCCAGTGAGTTTAACTTTTGGGAATCTTTGAAAGACAATATTCTTGTTTTAGCCTGTAGCTTGTTTGTTTCTCATCATTTTGACTGGAAGCCTTTTGAATCACCAGGAATTTGTCTACAATCTAATTTTCTTCCACTTTTCCAGGACCCTCACAAAGTTGGAGATGGATGCTTTTCTCATTCCCCATCTCTACCCAGTTTTCTAATGAATTCTAATCAATCAGTGACTGAAATTGAAGACATCAGGCACACTCAAATCTTTGCAGGAAGAACAGCAGGCAAGGTGAGAGGTGGGTTCAAACTCTGGCTCCTGCGTTGGTGATTTCATCCCCTGAGACTTGATTTCCTCAACTATCTATCAGGAGTGAGAAGTCCTGCTACATAGGGTTGTTTCTAACATTAAGTGGGATATTCTCTTTTCTTTCTTTATTTTTAAAAACCTTTTTATTTTATATTGGCGTAGAGCCGATTAACAATGTTGCGATAGTTTCAGGTGGACAGCAAGGGGACTCAACCATACATATGTACGGATCCATTCTCCCAAATGGGATATTCTTTGTAAAGTGTTCACATGATTGCTTGGCACATAGTAAGCGCTCAGTAAACTATAGCAGGCACTGTTTCTACATCGTGCCTATGTACTGATGCCCCACAGGGGACACAGTTCTCCTTATCGCAACTTTGAAGGCTTCTTCCTAAGGGAGCAATGGAAATCCACTCTCTGACTTGCCTCTTCCAAGTAGATGAGTAAAGAGCTTCAATTTTTCACATGAATATTCTTTCCTGTCCCAACACAGGGATCATAAAAGGGCACAGAATTTGGAGCTGGCTAAATTGAAGGTCAAGTGCCAGGTCTACTCAAGTGGGCTACAGAGCTCCTCTGAAACATAACTTTCCTCATCTATACAATGGAAGGAATAAAAATATTTATCTTGCGATGTTTGTCAGAGTCTAATAGGGTTATTTATCTAGAAAGAGTCTGCAAGTCGTTCAGTTCTTGACCTGTTTGTCTTCTTTCAGCATCTAGCACTGGGCCTGGTATGTAGAGCAAGCAGTTGTTTGAGAGGTGGTCAATTTTTCCTCCAATCCATAATATCTGTATCATTTTTCACAGTAAGTAGTTGGTGTGTGGAGTGGGGAGAGGGGGAAAGCCTAGTTCCAGGGAGCCCACATGACCCAGGCTGGCCAATCTGAGTAAGTGCATCCCCCAGCAGCAGTTACTGGTTCAGGGATGGGCACATGACCAAGACAGATGAAGTCAGAATAAGTTTTAGGAACTCTTGGGAGAAAAACATTCTTTTTTTTTTTTTTTTTCCTGCCGAACTCCATGCTAAAGTGATAAATGTGGAACTACTAAGATCTACCTTGTAGGAAAAAGCTACAGTGACACTATTGAACTATTAGATCCAGCCTTGTCTAAAGCCCTTGAATTTTTAGTTTATAAGCCAAGAAATTTCCTTTTCTTTCTTTCAAAAGTCATTTTAAATATGGGTTCAATTGCTTACAAATGAGAATCCTGACTATACTTCAACAGTCTATATTTGTTTGTTGTTTTAAAACCTTGGTCTGCACACTAGATGTGAAACAGGGGGTGAACATTTGTAGAGCATATTGCATCTATGTGTATTTCTTTTGTGGAAGTAAGGGTGTATAGACTCACTGGTCTGCAGCAATCTAGATTTCTACTTACACACGCACCTTGCTTTCCTGGAAAGTAGGCTTCTGCTTTAATCTTTACTGTAATTGTCCTCTGAATATATTAATTTCCTAAATCTAAAGCTTTTTTGATCATTCTACATTCTCCTTGACCTCCTGTGGGTGTCTTGGATTCTTGATCACCAACTGAGGCTATAAGATGTTATCAGACTGGTTGATCTTGCTGGGCCTCTCAAAAGCCTCTGGAGTTTTGTAGGGTCACCAGAGTCTATGATCAGAAGGCTAGAGAGATGTCATCTTGCTAGTCAATTCTTGACTCTCATTGGTGGCTGGCTGATGGTCGGTGTTGAGATGTGATGGACGTCCTAACCCAGACCAAGTGGAGAAGTGGTGATGGTCTATTAGCAATGTCTGCAATGGGCTTAAGAAGGGGAAGAGGAGCCACTGCTGACCCTGACAGACTTCAGGAGCTCAGATTCACCTACTTAAGGGTTTTAATTCTTACCAGTTTACCAGAGGAGTTTGGGGCCAAAAAAAAAAAAAAAACAGTCATTAAGTGAAATTATAAGAGACTGGTAATTCACATCTTTCCACTGATTCTAATATCCACGTCTCTAACCCAGGATCTCCAGAAGGAACTTGGGCATTTACTCTAGGAAAATGAGGTGATTCTTGAAGGAGGACAGACTCTAGTGAATATACCAGAAGAGAGGTTTGGGGTAACACCCAAAGAACAATTCCATCTTGTGTTCCATGGGCAAAATCTTTCTGAGCTTGGAAAGAAGAAGAAAGTATTTAGCAACTAAACCAGTTGTTCAAAACTGACATCTACATCTCACGGCACAGAGAGGAAGAACAGAAAAACCGGCTGGGTTAATCCAAATATTCAAAGGCCAAGGGCTGAACATATACACGCTTTGTGTTTAAAATACATACATAAACTGAGTTCACATGTGTGTGTAGAATGCTAGGGTAGGAACAGCAACTGTGAGTAGTAACCTCAGTCCTGGGACCATCTAGCTGGGTGACCATAGATTAACCTCTCTGGGTCTCAGTTTCATTATCTGAAAAATCATTATTGTAACACCAATTTACCCCAAAGTGCTGCCGTGTGGGTCAAATGAGGAATGTGGAAGTGCTTTGAAAAGCTCTGAAACATTATGCAAATGCAAGGTGTTCTTTATATGTACACATGTACACAGAACTGATGAATAACATATGAGCTCTGTGCGCCTCAGGTCCACTCTGATGGATAACCTCACCTCCATGCTCAGGCAGAACATCAGTGACAAACATCTTGGATTAGTGCTTTGACTGACTGCAATGGCACTGAAGAACAGTCTTGGAAAAAGGAAAACAAATAGGAAACTGTTAACAGTGGCTTTAAGCCATCCACTCTATCCGAGTAAAACTCCTTGGCGAATCCCTGAGCAGTAATTCAATAAACAAAGCCATTCACTCAGTTTTACCCCCAAAGTCCTTGGTGGCCCAGCAGCACGCATTCTGAAGGTTCACTTTGTTATGCACAGTCCCCATCCTTGGACTAATCTTTTTATAATGAACCTAATCCAGTTAGAACTCCCTAGAATGGCCACATGTCAACGTAATTGGATAACGGTCTGAGATTTGGTAATTATTCCTACTCTTCAAGCAGAGCTGGTTTGAGTCTGCCCATCCCCTCCTCCTGGCACTGACAACCCTTCCCAGCAATAAAGCTAACACTGAGGGGGGGAGACCGTCAGATGAGCTCTGTCCTGGAGGGCCAGTGTTTTTGCAGGAGGAAATGGGGAGAGAGCAATGGAGAGTCAGCTGCTCTGGGTAGACAATCTGTCTCTCTTAATAGGCTGCTCCTTGCAATAAAGAAACGCAGACTTCAAAAGGCGTAGGTGTCTCTGCACCATGGGGAAGAACAATTAACCCAGTTGAGAAAATGGTTTCGAACAATTCTGCAGCTGCCTGGGCACCGTGTCCCTCCTCATCTTCCCATTTACCTGATTTACCTCTCCAGGGCCAAAACGCACCACGCTCACCTCTGTTCTCCCCAGTGCCCTGAGATTCAAAGACACAGAGCCTCTTTGGGGGCACCAGTCCCAGAACGCTCTGAAAGAGGAAGTACGGGCTGAGTTGTGATTATGGGATGATGATGCCATGGCAAAGAACAACTACTCTAAAAGGGTAACTTTTCAGTTTTGTTCCTTGAATGTCTGTGGGTCAAAGTCACGAGCAATTCTGGGCTTCCCCAAGCCATTTTGAAGGGGGTCTTGATGATTCTTTAACATCAAACGGGCCTCTGGTATGTATCCCTAACTTCCCCTGAGCTGAGAGTGTAGGCTTAACTGCAATAAACCCATTTCAATACTTCAAAGGGTCTCTAACTAAAGTCATCTAAAGGATGCTGATGAAGTAGAGATGAGCATCAGACCCCTAACTGGGAAAGATCTGTGATGCTAGAGGGAAGCAGAGCTCCCCACAACACACCCTCCCACCCCCCGCCGCCCACACATGGTATTTCTCTCCAGCTCAGCAGATTTCCCACACTGGTGTTTAATTTGTGCAAAGTGAACGGGAACCTGGTAAAACTGGCAACTCCTGAAAAGGGGATGGGGCTGTGGTGAAGCTAGTTACACGACCCAGTCACACCATGTTGGCTGGTATCAGGGAGTCATCTTAATAATTCACGATTATGCAATCTCATTCTGGGGAAGGAGACCAAAAGGAGATCAAAGGCTTCCCGACTGGCAGCCACCATCAGGGCAGGAGAAAGGCTGAGAGATTCTGGCCTCCCTCTGAGGGTCCATGCCTCCCCTCTCCTGTCAGGGCTGGAGCCCCTCAGTGGAGGCCAGTCCATATGCTTTCCTTTTAGCATGTTCTGGGTCTACTTTCAGTTATTTCATATCTATCAACACTGAGATAGGAAAAAAAAAATCCCCTGACTGCTTTAGAGCTTAACTTGGGTGCTTCCTCCCAACACTTGGATCAAAACATGTCTGGTATGGGTTTTGGTAATGAAGCAGCAGGTGACTTAAAAAACTTAAACCAAGTAAAGAAAAAAGAGGGCTTTGGTTCTGTTAGGCCTGGGCCAGGTCACTCTTGAATTTGTTCTAATCTCTGCTGTGTGTGTTGTGTGCACACAAGATAATATTGTGTTCACAATATTATCCAAGAAAAAAGATAATATACTCACTTCTCTTTCCCCCTTTTCCACACTAAACTGTAGGCTCCTTGAGGAGTAGCTGGGAAAATAATAGTTGCTGAGATGCCATTGGGCCCTTCCTAGGGGCAGCCCCTCTGCTAAGCACTTGCCATTTCTTTGAATCTTCACCATGACCCTCATGACCTGGCTATAAATTGTTCCTCAGAAATGCAAGCTGCATGAATGAATGAAACCTGTACCAGGCTGCTCACAGCCATGGCAGTGGGAAGAGAAGCACCTGTTTGGGTTATGCCTAAATCTCTGTGCAGATGTCAGAGCAAAGAAATCCTCCTACTGAATCAGCTTCTCAGGAAAGAAATAGTGTTTTCTGTGGGATTTGCCTCCCCATTCACTTTGCTCCATCTCAGTTCTTTCTTTTGATTTTTAAAATGTGTTTGTTTTTGGCTGGGCGGGGTCTTTGTTGTTGTTCGAGGCTTTCTCTGGTTGTGGCAAGTGGGGGCTACGCTCCAGTTGTGGGGCGTGGGCTTCTCATTGCAGTGGCTTCTCTTGCTGCAGAGCACCGGCCCTAGAGCTGATAGGCTCAATGGTTGGTGGTGGTGCATGGAAAAAATACTAATGATTGCGCGCGCGCGCGTGCGCACGTGTGTGTGTGTGTGTGTGTGTGTGTGTGTGTGTGTGTGTTAGTTGCTCAGTCGTGTCCAACTCTTGTGACCCCATGGACTGTGGCCCATCAGGCTCCTCTGTCCATGGGGATTCTCCAGGCAAGAATACTGGAGTGGGTTGCCATTTCCTTCTCCAGGGATCTTTTTGACCCAGGGATCAACTGCGTATCTCTTGCATTGGCAGGCAGATTCTCTACCTGCTGAGCCACCAGGGAAGCCCCTCTAATCTCTGCACTAGTATTTATTTTCACGATTGGATTAGACAAGATTTTCCTCCCAGGCTAAGGCCTTGGGAGACTCTTTGCATCCTCTGAACTTCTTGTTATAATGATAGCTGCACTGTATGTGTTAAGTTTTATGTACACTACACCTCCTTAAATCTTACGGTGCTGGGAGGAGTCCCATTCAAGGCAGGTGATGAACCAGAGGCTTGGCCACGTGAGACAGTTTGGCCAAATTCGCCTGGCTGTTTAGAGGGAGGCTGGAGTTTGGGTTTAACCAGTGTGCACGCTGGCCTGGAAGCCTCTCCCATGGCTTCTGACTTGAGGAAGAGGGTTGGGGGCTCAGCTGAGCCCAGTTCGCTCAGCTGCCCCAGGCTCTCTGCACCAGAGAAGCAGTCCTGCCTCAGGCCTGGCGGGACCAGAGGGCCTTGGTGCCACCACAGGCGCTGGTGGGCAGCAAGGCCGGCTGGGACTCTGCGCCCCCCTTCCCAAACGCCTGCTCACAGGTCCGGTCCTCCCCTAGGAGCAGCTGCTTCCGGGAGGGCTCCTCACGGTCCTGAGGTGCTCCCAGTATTGCTCACACAGCACAACAGTGACATCCAGGGGAGAGGCTGGGTGGTGGCAAGCACCACCTGGCCCCAGCCTTCTCTGAGGTCTGGACTGACTGCCAAGCATACAGACCTGACTCATCAGAGGCTGGGCGTCTGGGGGCCGGGGGTCAGCTTGCCCCTGCGGCTTGCCCCAGGGTCCTTCTGCGCAGGCTGCCTGCCTCCCGCCAGCCTGACCCGCACCCTCTCATGCGCCTCATCTCCAGCCTTTGCTCAGTGCTCCAGAGCTCAGGGAAGGTGTCTTCAACTTGACTTAGCTAACACGCAGCAGCTCCCCACCCTGCAAACACACCTCGTTCATGAAGTCCTTTATCAGCACCATCTGATGACAGAGAATGAGCTCAGCCCTTTCCTCTAAGAGAAACATTCTCACAAGCAAACGGCAAGTGTGCTGGGCATCTTAGGACGACTATTATGTCTCTATCCTTGCATCATTCGTATGCAATGCGCTGCTCCCTATGGCTTGATCTGCACTATAAAGAGTAAAGGGTGTCTGTGGAAGCAAGACACAGTCACTGCACACAGAGAATGAGACCCTAAACACAACACACATGCGTGCTCGTACACACACCACACACACAGCACACACACACCCC